>PVKC010022571.1:0-17632 GCA_004027635.1 Crocidura indochinensis
AAAAAACAAAAAACAAAGCCAATTGCTTATTGCGTTGAAAACCATAGAGAAAATCTTACTTCAAATTCTTCCAACCAGGAATGACAGAACCCAAAATAGGATACAAACTAAGCTCTGGTCTTCCCTAGTATTGAAAAGAAAGTTTCCCAAATTTCCTTTTAGACTGAAGTATCCTAAAATTGACCTTTAAAACTATCATATGCAATTTACTTTACATCTACTCTGTCAGGAAGCCAAAGTAATAGAAACACGGTGTTTTATTTTGTTTTTAAGAAATTGAGGAGTGAAAGCTTTTATGTTCCAAACTTTTAATTATATTTATTTATAGCATGATTTGGAACATCAAACAATATAATCATTCAAGTGTCGAATTTTTACTTGGGGGGATAGAAATTGGAATTTTCTGCCTCTAATATGAATAGGATATGTAGAAGTAGATTTATTTTTGAATTTTGCTTTGAGTAGACATAAATGTAATCCTGCCTCGATAGTGATACCCCAAAACAAGAAGGTAGTTTGTATTTTAATTCACAGTGTATTAATTCATTATCCACACATGTTTATTGCACATGAGCTTCGATCAGACACAGTGATTCCTCTAGGGACTCAATATCAGAAGACAGTTTGTCTATGAAAGAATTTACAGTCTCAAAGAGACTTTGTTGTGTCAATAGTTGGCCATGCTCTAATTTGGGATGTGAATGAGTGGCTGGAAAAGATCCTTAAAGGCTCTTATATATCATTGGATGTGGTGTTTTTAAAGTGTTTGGGTATAAAAGGAAGAAAGGAATTTGAGGAAGCAGAAGTTCCTAAAGCAAGATTAAGGAGCTTTTGATCTTCAATCTAGTTCAGTGTATTGGAATATTAAGTACTACAGATGCATGGTATTTGTGATAAAGATATTGGTTCCATGGGTTGAAAGTATTTAAGTGAAGGAAGGTTTTTAGCTCTAATGTCTCAACTCTGTTGAGCTCATGAAATATATATCTTTGAATAGTTTTATCAGGTTTCCACAAATATAATATCAAGCAAGCCACTGGTTAGATATGACAAATAATCTTCTAGAAATTAAAATGGGGTGATTACTTGCACTTTTTAAGACATCTCTCTCCTTTTGGTTAATACAGCTCTTACTTTTCTAAAAATGGAAGTAAAGAGCAAAGATCAAATCTTGATCACTTCACTCCCATTTCCTTACCACTCTCTATTTTTTCCCTTGAAAGTTGGATACATCTAGGTTAATAAACCAGAAGCAAGAATTTTAGATGAAACCCTGAGGGAAAAAGTCAGGGGAGAATTACTTGGGATAAACATTGAAATCATTTCTGTTAGGCTACAGTCATTCTACTTTAAATACAATAACCTTCAGGGTAATCATTTATTGCTTTCATTATTAAGCAATTCTCCTGTTCAATGTCTCCAGAGAAAACATTCAACTTAGGCACTTTCTTTACTTCCATACAGCATTTTACTCAAGGTTTGATTCGAGATTTCCATTTCTCTTATCCTTTGGCCTTCCTATTATAATCTTAATGAGGAAAAGACAAGAGATGGAAGTTGAAAGCCACTTGTCAGATTATCATCTATGTACAACCCAGACCCATCTTCCAATCCTCCAACTAGCTCAGATCTCTCCTGAGAGATGGTACTGGCAGAGAATCATATTCAGTCTTAGAGGAAGTAAGTACAGATTTGAATGACAAACAAAACAAATCTACTCTCTAAGTCAAGGAACTATGTACCTGAAGGGCAAATCCATCAAAAAGGAGATTGTTAAAGTGACAGTCAATTGGCAGTTTCTGGGGGAGGAGGAATAATGAGCCTCAGGAGAAAGCCTGAGAATACAACTGAAAAGACAAAGATGTTAACTCATATAGTAGTTCATGTCCATCATTGCTGAGTTCTCTCAGCAATATTTGACCAACACTATAAGGCTCCACCTTTCTCAAACTGCTAATGCCGTTTTATACATCCTGACCTTCCTTTTGGCTCATTGGATGCTGGTTTCTACTTCATTTACAGTGCTCTACACTATTTGATTTCTGCCCTGGTGACAGTGTCCTACAATTTCCTAGGGTTCATTCTCTCAAATCACTTTGATTTGTTTTAATTTTTAAAATTTAATTAAAAAACAATGGTTTAGTTATTGATACTTGAATTTTAGGCACATACTATTTCAATAGCAATCCCATCACCAGAGTTGACTGCCATCCACCAGTGTTCCCATTCTTCATGCCCCCACCCCATTTCCCAGTCCCACCAGCCACCTTGACAGATACATTCCAGAGTTCAATGGTTGCATCAGAAAACAGAGATCTCATGTTTTTAATATTGTTGAGTCTTTGCTTTGAATGTAGAGCTCTTTCACTCTCCCACATCTCCAATATAACTGAAGCTCCAAACCCTGTTACTCTGTTATTTTCCTTTCTCACCTTTTTCCTTCTCCCTTGATTACTTATTTGTCTTTCTCCCTAAGCTCTGGGATCAGGGAGATCAAATCATCTCCCCTTTACTACATTACATTTCCTCATTGAGTTATTCTATATTTCATGTATAAGTAAGATAATCCTGTCGGTCTTCTTCTGGCTTACTTTACTCAACAAAAGATCTTCTAGTTCCAACCATGTAGTAGCAAATTGCATGATTTCACTATTCTTTGTAGCTGCATCATATTTCACTCTGTATATATAAACATCTCAATTGTCCATTTATCTGTCCTTGGACACCTAGGTTGATTCCATATTTATGGTATTATTAAATGTAGCAATGCATAATAGTGTGCATATTTATGTTTGAATTTTTTTAGATTCTGGTCAATTTTTTAGTTGCCTGGTCAAAAGAAAAATTTGTGGGTTGTATAGTAACATGATTTTAAGTTTACTAAGGACTCTCTATAATGTTTTTCATGGGGGTTGAACCAGACAACATTTCCAGCAGCAGTGGATAAAAGTTCCCTTTTTACCACATCCATGACAACAAATTGTTTTACTATTTTTGAAATATGCCATTCTCAGTGATGTAAAATGACGTCTCATTGTCTTCTTAATTTGGATCTTTCAAATTGTAAGTGATGTTGAGCCTTTTTCATGTGTCTACTCACTTTCCTTCTGTCTTTCTATGAGGAGTGTCTATTTTCTCTCCCTATTTTTGGAAGGATTTTTAAGATATTTTTTGCTGATCTTTATATTTTATATATCCTGGATATCAAACCTTTATCTGATGTGTTGAATGTGAATTTTTTTTTCTAATTCAGTTAGCTGTTTTTAAATTTTATCCCATGTTTCTTTTGTGCTGCAAAAATTCTTTTATAGAGTTCCATTTGTTTGTTTTTAATTTTGTTGTCTTTGGCAGTGGTATCAGATCATTGAAGATGTCTTTGAGATACAGATCTTGGAGTGATCTGCCTATATTTTCTTCAGTCTACTTTATAGTTCAAGGTCTTAGTTCAACTTTGAATTGAAATTTTGTGTGAGGTCTGAGCATGGATACAGCTTTAATTTCTTAAACATAGTTATCTAGTTTTTCCAGCACTATTTACAGAAGAGGCTATTTAAAACCCATTTCATGTTCCTAATTCCTTAACAAAAAATAACTGTACATATATATCCGGGGTTTTGTCCTTGGGTATCTGATTCTGACCCATCTCTCAGTAACTTTCTATAGTCATCTAGCTTAACACCCACTCTGAACAGCTCTTTAAGTAGGTAATAGCCATGCCATTTTCCTTCACTATGAACATCAAAAATTACCTCATCTTTGAAGTCAGGGTCCTGAATGCAGAGTTTGGAATGCAGTTTCACATGATGCATGATCATACATCCCTTGAGAGGAGGGGAATAGGGAAGCAGAATAGGATGAGGCAACACTGATGGTATTTGTCAAGATATGCTAGAGCATTACTGACAGCTTGATTTTTTTCTCTTGGAGTTCTGAGAACTTGTTCTTCTTACCTCATGTCAGATAGTGATTGTCAATTCCTACAGGTAGGGGTGAGCTTGCTTGACCTCCCATGCAATGTCATTCAACTTTGGATAACTCTGTAGATGATGCAACTATGAGTTATTAGCAGTCATTATTCTGATAGTGCACCATATAGGATTGGTTAGTTTGAAGAAAGGTTCATGTGAGGATAGTTTATCTTAGTCCCACTGCCTAAAAAGAGATTAACATCCATCTCTAAACCATTAGTGATATGTGCTTTCTTTTGTTAGGCCCAAACTTTACACTAATATTTAAGAGATGATAAATGACAATCCCATTTCATCTCTATAACAAGTCTGATCTCTATCCAAGATGGAGAAAAGATAGTGATTGTGAGATCATAGGCATCACAAATGGTTAAAAGGAGAATGATTTTAGGTCACATTGGACACTTCTGCTGTTTTTTTATTTGTCAGATCCACCAAACTTAACGGAAGTCTTGGCAGGAAATCTATTTTCTTTGTAGACTAAAATATTCCCTGATGACTTTGGGATCACATGCTCTGGCTTTATTTAGACTTTATATAAGTCTTCAGATTCCTTAGCCTTTAACCCTCCAAAAAACACATAATACTTATAAAAACAGCGATGAAAGTTGATTTACACCCAACAGGGGTCCCAGAAGCTTGCCTCTTTGTTCCAATAGGACAAATGGTTGCCAGATGCATGAAGTTCCTTCATATGGCTTCAACTTGTAGGAGCAGTAGAGCATCTGAAAAGCCAAGGACATTTTTTTTTGCCAAATACCCCAGCATCCCAGTGTGGTCAAACTAGTTCTGTTCTATCTTGAAAAGTGAGTAGAAATGATATTTGTCAGTTTGGAACCCAAAGCTTCTTATGAGTAAAGAATCCTATTTTTTGTTTGTTTTTATTTATGGTCCATACCTGGTGGTGCTTGGGATTTACTCCTGCTCTGCATTCAGAAATCATTCCTGGTGTGCTTGGGAAACCATATAGGACACTGGGGGACAAACCCAGTTAGGCCATGTGCAAGGCAAGTGTCCTACCTGTGGTGCTATTGCTCCAGTTCCAGGATGCTTCCTAACCATCTCTATTATTTTTTTTTATTAGTTGGATATCGATACTTACTTGGTAAAGAGAATGAAAGAACCTGGACACTTGAATATATCAGCACTTTAATAGATGTTATGTGTGCAAGGAAAGGTATTTTGTATTAAGGAAGTCACAGATTTTGGATTCCTCTTGTAGATCAATTGTTGCAAATATGATTAGTCTCAGAAATCCATGGTTGTTTCTGATTCTTATGAATCAGTGAGGGGACAGGTGGATGCTTAGGGAAGTGTAAACCCAAGAGTCAAGGTTTTGATTCTTCATTGCACTGTAAATATCTAAAATGTCATACCAGAAAATTTGATGAAATTTCAGATGTCCATCATGGAAGCAACCATGATCAAAGCTGCAAAACACAATCAGGTTCTTTTACCTGACTTTGAGTTTATGGTAATCTCAGAATTTGGTGTCATTTAGAGTGATGCATGAACTAGACCTGATCACCTTTGCTAATGATACTTAAAAACAATACTGACACTGCAAAGTAGCTCATAAATACGAATGAGAGTGACAAGAACCTCTGCAATAAATGCTACAGGAAATGACAATTCATTTGTCTAGATGTGATGCCCCCATTGCATATTATTCTCTTAAGCTTTGAGAATTTTGCAAGTTCTTCTTCAAAATCCTTAAAAGATCACACTGCAATGATATAATTCTCATTAATTTTGTCTCTGTGGACAGATCAATGAAGTTTTACAATGATGATGCTACTTCCCCCAACCTCAAAAGAGACAATGATTTCTCACCACTTATATTGACTTGTTTGGCCTGGCTTTTTAAGACTCTGATAAAACAGAAACATTTTAATTACATCTTCGAGAAAATACATCATAAGTCACATCATCATTAAACAATGACTTCTCCCCACTGTGCCATAGAAAACTGAATTAGCAGAGAGGAAATGGGTCTCTGGTATTAAAATCTATTTCAAACTTACCGCTGAAGGCAACTATTAGAGATGATACACACAAAAGAAATGGTGCTAGCAGTGTTCTGCAGAGACAGGATCAAGCCATCCGAGTCAGGAAAGCAATTAATATAATTCTCCTTTCTTCAGGCAATTGAATCAAGGTCAAGAAGAAAGCTCAGTTCCTTTGAAATGCCTGCGTCATTTTGACTTTGAAAGCTGAGGATTCACTTGAAGCTTTTACTTTTCAAATAACATCTGGAGACTAGATATTGGCAAGGTGTTTTAGGAAAACTTACAAACTCAGGGCTGCTTCTAGATTTTCATTTGTTTAAAAATACTAACGAAGCAGGTACTTGCTCCATGAAAAAGAAAAATCACTCAAGAAAAAAAACAGACAGGATGGAAAATAGTAGAAGCTCTCCCTTCCTTCTTTAACTCTTTTACTACTTGCCAGGATAATCAAGACTATCAATTTGGTATAGATATTTTAGAGTTCATAGCATCATAGGAAGTGATGAAGAATCTATCACCCTCCTCTCCACTGCATATCTGTCTCATTTTGGGAGTGAGGCCATCCTTGACTCTGGAAGCTTCAGTCTGGGAAGACGGTTTTCCAGGATGAGGAAGAGAAACACATCTGTAGGTGTGATAACAATCTTCTCTGTTTCTCCATCTTCCTGTAGTCTGTGTTATACCAGCTGCTCTTTGCTTTGTCTTTGTTCATTGGCATACACATATCGCTCCAGCCCTCCTAAAAAAGCTGTACATTCTTGTCATTACTGCTGGTTGTTGCTTTTGTGAATAAATAACAAGAAATCTGTGTCCTCACTTTCAGGTGCTACAAGTGTGTTAAAAAGGAGGGGGGGTTTCTTTTTGAAAAAGCAGTGCTCATGAAGTCCAGGGTTTACACTAGGAATTCTTTTATTTTTGACCACACCTGGTAGTGCTCAAGGACTACTCCTGGCTTTGTGCTTAGGAATCACTCCTGGCAGGCTCGTGGGCAGTATGGGATGCTGGGGATCAAATGTAGTTCAATAACATGCAAGACAAAGGCCCTACCTGCTGTGCAATTTCTCCAACCACAAATCACAAAGTGCTTTTTTTTTTTTTTTTTATACCTGTGGTGGTCAAGGGTTACTCCTGGTTCTGTGTTCAGGAATCATTCCTGATGAGCTCAGGGGACTGTATGGAATAATGGGGTACAAAACCTAGTTCAAACACATGCAAGGCAAACACTTTACCCTTTGTGCTATTGCTCTCGCCCCCACACACTGGCAATTCTTTTTTTTTTTTTTTTTTTTTTTTTTTTTTTTTTTTTTGTCACACCCGGCAGTGCTCAGGGGTTACTCCTGGCTCCATGCTCAGAAGTTGCTCCTGGCAGGCACGGGGGACCATATGGGGCACCGGGATTTGAACCGATGACCTTTTGCATGAAAGGCAAACGCCTTACCTCCATGCTATCTCCTGGGCCCCGACACTGGCAATTCTTAACCAGACAAGTTGCAAATTCAGTATAAGAGTTGTAAGGGTATGATTTTAAGGATACTTGGCCCCTTTGATTTAAAATCTAAAATATAAAGTCCACTTCAGATGTTGATTAAAATATAAAATATAAAGTCCAGGTGTTGGGTGAGACCACCCCAGGCACCATGTTTCTAGGTTTTCTTACCACTCAGGCAGGTAGGTCTGATGAAGAAGTGTAGTAGTAGCTGAGAAATAATTCACAAGCAGTCAGTTAAAGTTTCATCTGAGTCAGCTCGCTTTAGTCTCTCACAGCTTTTCTCCACCATGAGTTTCTGCACCGTGTCTGCCTAACTCATGCTTTTCTCTCAAAAGCTCTGTCTGTCTTTGCTTGCTTCTCTCATGTGTCTTCTCCTTTCCCCCAAAGCCAGCACTTTTTATTCTTTATTTAAAATAGCTTTTCTCATTCCAGGTATGGGTGGGTCTGATCATCCAGGTGGATTAACATCTCAAAAGAAAAGGTTAGGGAAACAGGAAGTTGCCAGGGCCACATCCTGCAGTGATTGGTACCACGTAGTGCTGCTGGGAACTGAACCTGGCTAGACAGTCTCTTTAACCACTGTACTATCTCCCATCCCTATGAATGCTATTTTTGTTTCCAGTAGTCATGATGCATACGCTCAAATATCTTAGGTTTGCAATATTACAGCAGAGAATATGGAATGTGCTATATGTGGTGATATAAAATCTGTAGTATAATATGTTCTATGTAATATATGATTAGACAACCCATATATATAATTTGTATGAAGCAATATTTTAATCACATGTGTACAAGATTCTTTTATTTACTCAAGAAGATATGAGAACATGGCAAAGTAGTTGTGATTTCTGTCACAGATGTGTTCATAGCCCTATTACTCTACAAAATCTTGAGAGAAAAATGGTCAGCCAGCATTTAGAAATAGGAACAAAAAACATGAGTAGTCATTCCATTATAAAAGATGTGACCAGGACTATGAAGCAAGAAAATATGTTTAAATTTACTCATTACCAGGCCTGCTAGCAATTTGCTTCTGGGAATGAAATAATAGAGTGAACTAAGGTTTTGCAGCTAAATAATAGTAAAAGTTCAAAGGAGTTTGTCCTTTGACTCATCAAATGTAGGTCTGTGGAATTTCACTTCAGAATTGTAAAGATGTACACATCTTTAGAGAAACACAATTTTGTATCTGAAAAAAAAAAGATACTTATTGCCAATAGTATTTGTGACCAAGTTAGATTGAAATTATGCAAGTCTTTTTTCTATGGTACCAGTTAAATAAATGCAGATGTTGGGACCAGAGCAATAGCACAGTGGTAAGGTCATCTGCCTTACACATGGCCAATCTGGTTATATCCCTGGAATTCCCAAGACTGTCAGGTGTAATTTTTGAGTACAGAGTCAGGAGTAACCCATGAGCATAATCAGGTGTGGCTCCAAACTACTTACCTACCTAACTAATTAACTAATTCGCTAGCTAACCAACCAACCAAATAACTAGCATACAGAATGAAGCAGTAAAGTGAAGAATGATAGCTTCCTGTACTTATATATCTGTTTATGTGTTATATAGGTCAGTGGCAAAATTATGGTCATAAAAACTACATAGGTATATTGCCTTTTATTTTAAGACAAGTGATATGTTTGGCACATTTATGGTGGTAGAGGTACAAAACTTTGGCATTAATTATAAACAGTGATACTATTGTAAAAATATATCTAAATCTTATAAAGCAAAATTTACATAAATATGAATATATGAAACATAATTATAATGGTTGCCTATTTTAAGAGAGTTATAGGGTAACATTTTACCTTTCAAAATTTATTTGTTAATTCTACCCCCTAAAGTGATGTTATTAGGTAGAGAAGTAGGACTTTTGGAAGGGGCTTAAGTAATAAGAATAAAATCTTATGTGTGGGATTAGTATTTAAAAGGCACCCTGTTTAAAAGAAAGGCACCCTATTGAATAGGCAAGGACATTTTCACACTATGCTTCTCATAATGGATTAATAACCAAGATATGTGAGCACTTGTAAAGATCGACAACAAAATAAACCCAGTAAGTCCATCAACTTATTGGGAAAGGAAATGAACAGACTCTTTTCTCTGAAAAGATTGATGGATGGATGGTAGGCATATAAAATGTGTTCATTACCTAGTAAATACAAATCAAGACATCAATAATTCATTGTTGAGATGATACATTGTTGAGAATGTTTTATCAAAAAGATAGGAAACTTATTGTATCTTGGCAGTGATGTGGTTAAGTAGAAGAGACTTAATTCATTGCTGGTGGGAATGTTGAGGTTAAATCACTCTGGAAGACAGTGGTCATTTCTCTGAAAAGTAAGAATGGCGCTTCAGTGTGGCCCAGTGATTCTTATTCTTGGTACCTACACCCCAGAGACAAGAACATTTATTTGCAGAGACATTTGTGTCTCATCGTTCTCTGTAGCACATTGTACAATGGCTTAGGAATGGGATTGGCCTAAATGTCCCATGAAAGATGAGTGAATAATGAAGGTGCAACATATTTACTCCTGGAAAAAACTATACAATTAAAAGAAAGGGTGAGATAATCCACTTAGCTGCACCTTGAATGGAATTGGATGATAAGTGAAATAAATCTGTTCTCACTTATCAGTGGTATATAAAGAAGAACATAATCAGGGAATGAAGATTATTTAAAAGTCATTAAAATCAAGGCCCCAGATTATAGAAAAGCTAGGCAAGAGAGAGGTCAAGAGTGTAAGGAATAAGAGAGATGGAAATACCACATGGTTCTGGACTACATTAATGGTGCAGATCTGGGTGTGTGTTTGTACCGAACACCCTGAGTCCACACTGCTATAAGCATGGAACCCAACTACAGTAATCAAACTGCAAAATAGGCCCAAAATAGGAGGCAGGATGGTGTGTGAGATGAGAGACTTAAGTCACTCATAGTGGGATGTAGGATGGACCAGCCTATTAGCTACAGTTTTGTAAATGACAGGGCCTAAAGAAAAGTAGTAGAGTGAAAGTAGCAACAGAGAATTCTCTATCTTTCCTTTTGAGGGTACAGCAGGAAGATAGCCTTTCAAGAGCCAGGAATAGAGCTCTCAGTGAACATTAAATCTGGTGGTTTCAAACTTCTCAGTACTGTGAGAAATGTTTATTGTTTAACACCCCCTGCTGAGTTTATGAAATCAGCAGTATGAAACCAGGGTTTCTAATGGAGGGACAGAGCAAGTTCTCTCTCTCTCTCTCTCTCTCTCTCTCTCTCTCTCTCTCTCTCTCTGTCTGTCTCTGTCTCTCTAACACAGTGAGGAGGGCATTTGCCTTCCACAGGGCTGACCCAAGTTTGATGGAATTCCTAGTCACAGTGTCTCATTGGAACAGGGTTCTGAACATCAACGCTGACAATAGCATGTTTCTTTCTCAAAGTAAACAAAATTGGCTAGGGCAGGAGAAAAGGATTTATATGCTACTGAAACTAGGTAGAAACTAGATAGACTTTGATCTCAGGAATCTGAAAATGTTATGGATAATTATGTACCAAAATTTAGTAAATGTTTATGATTGTCCCTGATATCACTATTTTATCTTAAAATAAATCTATAGGAAATAACACATTTAATAAATATCATTAGCTGCCTATAATTTATTTTATCTGTTATGAAAAAGATACACTCATGAAATGAAAACTTTTACTATAAAATTTTGATTTAGTTTTTCTTTGGTCATGTGCATGTTTCTGGAGAAAAGTAATACAATATGTCACAATCTAGCAGCAAAAATCACCCCTACAGCTATTTCAGGCATGCTAAAGTTAAGCAGGACTTTCTAAAGAAAATAGACAATTGATGATTTATTTTGGAGTAGGAACGGACCTTGTTACACACAGGATATCGTGTTTCACTAAGAAGCAATGAAAATGTCAATAATTGCTGGGGATTTTGTAAAAGGGATAGAGAATACATGCTTAGGGGACACCCACTAGTAAAAAGTAGGACAATGTGAACATAAAAAATAGAATAATGACTATGATGTGTTAAAGTTTGATTCAGTTCAATAGATTGGGATACATAGCTTAACATTTTCTTACACCATAGTGGTCATTCCCACCTCTCTCGTTCTCAAAAAAAAAAAAATCGTCCCTTAGTGAACATCATTGGACGTTCTTAAGGCAACAACTCACCATTACAGAAGCTGCCAACTAAAAGGGATAAATCAAGAACATGCTATCTTTTCCTAAAAATACTGTATTTCAGAGGAAATCAAACAGTGGATGAAATTCCACTCAGAAAATAATTTTATTTGCTATATTACAAGAAAATACTAGAATTTAAAACAACACTCCTTGGATACCTTTTTGAGACAAAAACAGAAGCAGGGACATTCATTTATAGGATATGACCAGAGAAGAGCTAAAGAGTATAAATCCATTATGCTGAAAAACAAAAGTCAGGACTTTTTGGACAGGGGATTTTCCAACTAACAGTCTCATCAACAATAACTAGTCATAAGCTAAAATGCATAAGCAACCATCAAACAGCTCAGAAGATAGAGATGCATTTGGTAAGACTGTGAACTGTGGAATACCCAGGAAGTGAGCTCCTTAAACTCTTTATTTTGGTCTTTTACTGATTTCTTCCTGGTTAAGATAGAAAACTGAAAAGTAGACCTGCCATTGAAAGTAGCCAATGAAAGAACCAAGAAGGGTCTATTTTGGTCAGAAGACCAAGAAGAAGAATTTCTGAGGGATAGGCCTAATTGACTCTATCTGCTGCATTTGTGGTAACTATAAGCAGAGAATTGATGTCCTCTGCCAAAATTTACTCTGAACTCTGAGGAAGGACCTTGGTAGAGTCACCCTGTTAGAATTAAAAGAAAACAGGGTGTGCTGCTTTTTTTTTAATAAGTATTTCTATTTCATAAATACTCAGTTGCACAGTGGTCCTTTTACATTTTCCATTCTATACCAGTACACAACCCTATTCAATTATTTTCATATATAATGTAATATATGAATTGTGTTGTTAATTAGTTGCTTTTATTTTTGAGCACATGAGAAATAATAGTTATGAAAGTCATTGGGGGTACAAAGCAGTAACTGGGAATATATGCTCCACTTTACCCTCTTCCCCTATTTATACTCCATATCCATTTTTTTTTTTTACTGTTTTCACCAACTCAACTATTGTTATTTTCTGGATTATTCTTCTGCAATGATCAGTTATGTCTTGAGCTCCCTTCACCGTAATCTAACCTTGGGAGAATGCTCTCAAGCAGGGTCTCAGTGAAATTAATCCAAAACAAGCATAAAGGTGAAAAGCAGGAAGTTGATGGGGCTTTCAACTTTGTACTCTGGTGCCCTCTTTATTCTCCAGCTCAATCCACAACTCAGCAGGGAAAGGTAGGGACTGATTAAATCTAGTTGGGCATTTTACATGTCAAAGGGTTGGTTAAAAAAGATACTGAAGTCTGGGAAAAGTCTTTGTTTTGGTTAAAACAAGGTGTAATCTAAACATACATGTGCATTTTTTTCTATTTTTTTAATCATTTCCTATCTTTTATTTGGGGGTAGAATTTTTTTAACCAAAGAAATTTCTACTAGATGTTGCTATGGTAACTAAAGCAATCAATGTTCAGAGAGATATCGCATATGATATAGATTGGATATATTTCATTGTTGGGCAGGAGAGATAGCATGGAGGTAAGGAGTTTGCCTTGCATGCAGAAGGATGGTGGTTCGAATCCAAGCATCCCATATAGTCCCCTCATTCCCCCCACCCCGAGCCTGCCAGGAGTGATATCTGAGTGATATCTGAGTAACTCCTGAGTGCTGCAGGGTGTAACCCAAAAACCAAAAAAAGGGGGGATATATTTCATTGTAACAAAACCCAAACTAAAATTTGATAGAGTGACAGACCTTCCATGATTCTGTAGTCATTATTTAGAGTCCAAATTATCTTTTTCTTAAATATAAGCACTTTGATTTCTATCACAGAGAGGACTGTAATTCATCCAGTGAGGGCAGCTAAGTGGAAATTAGTTAAGTTTATTTTGGGTACAGTTCACTCTGCAGTCACCCACATCTCCCTAGGGTACATAATTTCTTTTCTTTTGTTTCATCAAATTTCTTTCTCACTCCCATTTCTCTTTCTCTCATTCCTCTTTTATATTCCTAAATAAGATAGTTGCCTCACTATTTTTGTAAAAGCCCATTTTTAACCATTCCATAATGCAAGTTCATGATTCAATTTATTAAGCACCTAATTTTTATAATTTTCTACATTTAATTTAACTCTCATTTTTATAATTCTTTGCTTATATTTTATCATCATGGGGTTAGTTTGGTGAGTACTTTTTCTAAGTTCTCAAGCTGAAAAAATATATGTTAGGTTAGTTCCTCAGCAGCAGAGCAGTCGTTCCTCAGCAAATATCCTTGAGAGAGTGATATTTTTGGAAAATGTTAAAAGTCAACTGCTAAAAATGAGATAACTCTAGAGAGCAATTGTAGAGCAAGTAGAGCATTTGCCTTGCACACAGTTCTATCTCTGGCAACCCATACGGACTACAAAGCACAGCCTGGATTAATCCCTGAGCATCATCAGGTGTGACTCCCAAACCAAAATAGAAAAACAGAAAAAAGTGAGGTCCCTTGGGGATCTCTGTGGCATATATTAATTATAAGTGGAAATTTAGCTTATAAATTTGAAGCATAGTAATAGCCACGAGGGACCTTTGTGAACCAATATTAGTCAATATTGACACTGACCAATAGAGTTGGGATCTAACTTTTGGCACTTTTCTGTGATAGAACCATCCAAGAACATATGTGGGTCATTAGCAGGATCACATTTCATAGGTACCGTATTCTTTGGCATATAAGATGACTGGGCATATAAGATGACCCCCTACTTTTTCTGTTAAAATATAGGATTTGGGCTATATTTTCCATATAAGACTACCTCTCTTTTAACGCACACCAAATGGAAATAAAAAAACCATAAGAGAAAAATAGTAGAACCCTCAAAGGTTAACAGTTGAATGCCTACAATCACTTTACATTTGTCATTTGAAGTGAGTGACTGATTTTTTAATTGTGATCTATGTTGGGAGCAGGGAGAGGGGGCTCCTCCAAGAGCAGCTAGCTGGGGTACAGTGATTAATAGAACAGTTAGAGGGAGACAAAGAACCTCCTCTGTGTCCCATAAAAGCTGAGCAGAGGACTGAGCAACAGAAAGTCACATACCCAGAGGCTGGATGAGATGTGGTACTTGGTAACTCATCTCCTCTGTGTGCCCTGAAAGATTAATCAGGACAGAGGACTGAGTGATGTCTCCTGGGAGCTGGATGGGATGTAGCAGTAAGAGGGGGCAGATCACTCATCCCTGAAGCTGAAGTATACTTATACTGACATATAAGACGACCCCCGACTTTTAAGTTTTTCATGGGTTAAAAAGTTGTCTTATATGCTGGAAAATACAGTAATAAAGAGATCCTTGGAGATCCCTATAGGTAAAAACCTATACAATTTACTTTATTTTATTGTCTGTATTTTATCTTGTCTTTCTTACTTAAATTAATAGAGGCATTTAAGTTTAGTTTATCTTATTTTTTGGGTCACTCTACCTTTGTTAGGTTTTGATATTTGGTATTTTTATTTGGCTGTCCAAGCCAAAATCTACATTTTTGATTTTTGTTTTATTTTTGGGGGTCACACCTGGTGGTGTTCAGGGGTTACTCCTGGCTCTGCACTCAGAATCACTTCTGGCTTGGGGGACCATATGGGATGCTGGAGATCGAACCCATGTCTGTCCTTGGTCAGTTGCATGTAAGGCAAACACCCTACTACCATTCTGCCCCTGCCCCACCCCAAGCCAAAATCTTTAGCCTAGCTTGTGAATCAGATTTTCTGCTAAACTCTTTAAATCCACCTTCTCATGTAATTCTCACAGAACTTTCTGAGAGGAATACTTTTCTCTTTCCCATCCATGGACTCAGGTAGTTTTTTAAGAATATACCTGGGCCCGGAGAGAGAGCACAGCGGCATTTGCCTCACAAGCAGCAGATTCAGGACCAAAGGTGGTTGGTTCGAATCCCTGTGTCCCATATGGTCCCCCGTGCCTGCCAGGAGCTATTTCTGAGCAGACAGCTAGGAGTAACCCCTGAGTACCACTCGGTGTGGCCCAAAAACCAAAAAAAAAAAAAAAAATTCCTTTCCTCTTTAATTTTCATCATGGAAATTTTTCTCAGATTTGCTGTGAAAGTGAAATTTATCTTATTATAATTGTGCACCTGCATTTGGATTGTGTTAGTTGAGTTTTCTCTCACTCAATTCTATTTGTTGTGTGTCTTTGAGAAATCTTTTGATTTGGTTCATCCATGTAGTGATTTTTTTTTTACTTTGCTTTAATTAATCCTCTGAGTTTTACTTCAGTTACATCTTTGGGTTTCAAAGAGAAAAAAGCTGGTAATCTTTGAGTTCCTCTCTATTTTTCAAAGAACATTAGTTAACTATTCTTTTAATATCTGCTGATACCAAATATGCAGCCAACTTTCCTCTTGTGTATTATTATGAACCTCATTATTGCTGTAATTTTTGGACTTGGGGTCATATCTGGTGGTTCTCAGGAGTTACTCTAGCTCTGTACTCAGAAATTACCCTTGGAAGGCTCAGGGGATCATATGGGATGCCGGGGATTGAATCAGCTGCATGTAAGGCAAATGACCTACCCATAGAGCTTTCACTCCAGACCTGAAACTTATGTTTATAATAATGCTACATTAAGGAATGAAAATTCTGCATTTATATCTCATATTATTGATTATAATTGCCCCAAATTTAGTGTTCAGATTTTGTCTGATAGTTATCTCAAATCAACAGCTCCTCTCTGAAATGCATAGTGATCTCAAAAAGAATTTTTAGGACCTAAAAGAACCCATTAAGGGAAAGGATAAGCATTGTAAAGGATTTTTGCATTGTAAACAACAAGCCTTTAATTATTTGCTAGATATTTTGACCATATATATTCTGATTTTAATTTTTTGAGAAGTAACACTTATTTGATACCAAGAGAGTTATTTTCACTTTTAAGCTGCAAACTAGATATAGAACAGAAAATAAACTCCTGTTTTTTTGTTTGCTTTGTGAGGCCTCATCTTGCTATGCTGAGGGATTTCTCTGGGAAAGTCTATATGGGGTAGCAGGAATTAAATGCTGATTGGCTACATGCAAATGCAATTGTCCTATCCTCTATTTTATCTCTCTGTCCCCTAGAAAATCCCTTCTTGAACTAAATAAGTACTTTCTACTATAATATTATATGTAATATATGATGTATATAATATATAATATAATTCTATGATAGACTTAATTGATTACTAATCAGATGTCTGCTTATTTCAATATCACTATTTTATAAATTTTTCACTACACCCAGCGGTGCTCAGGACTAACTTCTGGTTCTGTGCTCAGGGATCATTTCTGAAGGAAGGCAGGAACCTATTGGTAGTGCAGGGATCAAATTCAAGTCAGCTACATGCAATAGAATCTCTAATTTCTGTCATCTCTCTGACCTTCACTAAGTTTTAATCATGATTTAATAATCACAAATATTGTTGAAAATATATATTGTTCATAAATTTCCATAGAGCATCTATGGGCTTTGTGCTTCCTCCTTCCATCCTTTCAAATTGAACAGAAAATCATGAAATGTTCTATGACTCTAAGAGTTGAGTGAAATCTATTTTGGTAAATTTACATCATGTTTCCTAAATGCATAATCTCTTAAATGATTTTGGTGTTGGTCCTATGTTCTCCACAAGATAGAAACTGTCCTTACTACAAAATCCTGGTGAAACTATTTTAAATCTAGACTAATAAGTAACCAAGACATTAAGGAGGTATGTGGAACACCACTCTGGCTAAAGCATGTTGAACTTCAAAATGCAGGATTATAGATTTCCTCTACTGTTGGTTTTCCTGCTGCAACATTAATAGCTACAACAGGGGCCCGGGAGATAGCATGGAGGTAAGGCATTTGCCTTTCATGCAAAAGGTCATCGGTTCGAATCCCGGTGCCCATATGGTCCCCCGTGCCTGACAGGAGCAATTTCTGAGCATGGAGCCAGGAGTAATCCCTGAGCACAGCCGGGTGTGACCCAAAAT
>PVKC010022572.1:0-17633 GCA_004027635.1 Crocidura indochinensis
ACTTTTTTTCCTCATTCTCATTGACATCTATGACATATCATATGGCTTGCTGCCTTTCGTCAACTGTTATTAAGCATAGTGCTTAAAAACAAGCATAAACTTGAGAGTTTGCTATACTTTTTGGTGCTTATACCATGCTTGGCATATAGTAGGAGTATAATAAATACTGAATGAAAAACATTTTCTGAGAAACCTATGACAACCCAAAACTCTATGCCTCCCATTCACAGTCTTGAGTTAAGGACCTTAGAAAGGAAGAAATATGTGTCTCATGGGACATTGGCAAGGCAAATCTAGATTCTGATCTCCCAGTCTGGCTTTGTTCCAACTCTGTTCCAGAGAAAAAGGCATCATATTCTGCCTCTCAAGGAAAATGACAATGTTCATGTTTGTGAAGGTTATTCCAATCCGTTGAAGGCAGTGGAGTGAGACATTATAGCACTACCAGGACGGATATGATAGGAACCCAGCTCTTTAGTGACTGTGGACATTAAGCAAAAAGAATATTCTAGG
This sequence comes from Crocidura indochinensis, assembly GCA_004027635.1. Classification (NCBI taxonomy): domain Eukaryota; kingdom Metazoa; phylum Chordata; class Mammalia; order Eulipotyphla; family Soricidae; genus Crocidura; species Crocidura indochinensis. Next base: position 514 of record PVKC010022572.1, read on the forward strand.
AAAATTTGTGAAAGAAGCTTGAAATACAGTTAGGTCTATATTCAGTTAGAGAGACAAAGGGAAAAATCGAAATGGTTTACTGGTGGGAGGTCCAAGTTTTACTTATCTTTGGATCTCTCTGGAACACTCTAAAAAGTTAATGCCCATTAGTAATGAAGAAGACCAATAGGATCACAGTTCTTGCTTAGTATGAGTCAGGTTGTTTAATGTAATGGGCAAGAATACATATTTGGGACAAGAGAAATCTGAGTCAAGTTCATCTTCCTTGAAGTACAGCCAGAAAATCTTGGCTGAAATCTACTCTCTATAAACCTTGGTTTCTTCATCACCATTCTGGAGACAATGTAAGAGAGGTGGGCAAGGTGTGGGGAGATTTGCTGAACTGAACATGAATTACCAACCTAGGTGATGGGATCCTGCTTTAAATATTCCCACATGTGCAACTTGCCTCCATTTCCATACATAGCTCCATGGCTTTCTTAATAGTTCACTTTTGATTGTGACACTAGCTCCAGAAAATTCACACTTGAAACTACATCTCTGGGCTCAAAGGAGGTGGGAGGGCTATTTTACTTGTGTGTTTTAGCTACAAAACCAGACCAAATAAATCTGTTTGTTTCTTTTACATATTTGCTCACTAGAGTGCACCATATTTTCCCCATACACAGAATTCTATGCTGTTCCCATCTGAGGTTTACCAGCTTTGGAGACGTCGTCTCTGAGAAGAAAGGGAAGTGGGGGCTGGAAGAATCTTGAAGGCAGTCCAGTGCTGCCTGGGCAAGCCAACCTAAATAATTTAAGCAAGCAAAAATTTGCTTGGACCTGAGCTGGCTGTCTAGACAGCTGTGATTGCACACAGGTATGACCTTGCACTTCACTTGGCCTGTGTTGAACCTTTAACGGTATCTGTCAATGAGTTCTCCATTTGGGTTCCCTCAGAAATGAATTCAAAATGAAGGATTTCTATGTTACTTAGAATTATAATTACTTACTTAGGAAGGGATCCAAGACCTTACTGGGTAAGAATTGGGGGAGCAATAGAGAAGGAAAAGAAAGTTAATAAAGAGTGTTTTGTTCAGCTAGTTACCACTATAGGCAACCAAAGCCCAGTCCCTCTGGGTGACTATTTAATTCGTTGTAGAAATACCCTATAATGATGCTTCAACAAGTGGACAAAATACTGGGTATTTGACTCTCATTTGCCATAAGTTGAGAGTACACTTGACTTGGCAGGAAAGTAAAACAGACTACATTCTTGGACTAAAAGTCACAACTGTGCTCAGGAACTAGCTTTCAACTCATGGAGGTGAGTTTCTGGGACTTGTGGGCAAGGTTCACATCTGAAACCTGTGAATCATAACTCAATGCCCCCTAAATGAAAAGCATTGACCAATCTGCACCCTTTACTGGTCCCCGTGGAGAAGGATGAATCATGGTCATAGAGATACAGAAGTTAGAAGCTTGACAGATCAGTCCTTCTTCTACCAGAAATTTCTTATTTTGAGTGGTAATGATGTGCCAGACACTTACATCACTCTATTTCATTTTTAAACAGTGCTAGATAAGATCTAGTATATCACCTGTAATATGTAGATAAAGAAAAGAACACATTCTAGGAGTTTGTTCAGGGTCACACAATCAATGAAGGATAAAACTCTGATTTGGGCCTGGACTACCGTCTACAAGATCTCCTAGTTTCTTTGCCTTCCTGCTGACGTCCCAATCTGTACAATGTCAGGCTGCCCTGGGGACAAGAGCAGCTGCTTGCTTCCCAAGATGTAGATAACAAATCTGTTAGTCTTTATATTGAGAAATTGTTTGCCTATTTGCATATTTTTCTCTTTAGGCTAGAGGACAAATGGAAGGAAATGGGCATTTGTGAAGTAGCTGCTGAGTAATTTTCACCACCGGCGACCCTCATTGACTGGGCATCATGATGCTCACATTACAGGTGACAACCAAATGATATTTTGCTCACACTCCAGATTCTAGGAAGTCTTGTGGGGTGGAAATTAAACTTGGACTGCAAGATCAACCACCAGTCAAAATTTAACTCGGGCATCTCTCTTCTAGATTAAAATATAAGGAACTATCTCTTCTGACATATGCCCTCACTCTACCAAAGCACGAGGATATTTTCTTAAACATTTTGATTGACACATACAAGGTCTCTCACTTGAACTCTTTTGACAGCCAATTAAGTAATTATGTCCTGAACAAATAATTCAAAATGAGAAATAAATAAAGCAGTGAGGACAGCGTAGGTTATGATGATAGCTCTGTACTTTTCTAATGAAAATCTTAGATTCATAGAAGCCTGTATTCCCCAGCCTTATAATTAGCTGCACCAATCAGTGCAGAGCCTAGATCTGTCTTCCCCAAGATCATCTTCTGGCCCCCTTGCTCCATATACTCTGATCTCCACTCTTGTCAACTTATCAATCATCTATCTTCTCTCCTGACCACTTTTAAAACTTATCTTGCCTCTTCATCTCAATCCTTCAAGGTCTAGAATAAGTTATTAAGAGTTACCTGGAAAAAATATTCTTTCAAAAGATTGAGAGTCATGAACAGTTTAATATTCTGCCTTTTCAGTGGGAATTTTGTTTAGATATCCAATACTTCAGCTTAGAAAAACAACAAATATATTAACTAGCACTTATTTCATTGTTAAAATATGCATAGTCCTATGACACACATCAAAAGAGCAAGAACAATCAGTGCCGGCAGGGATGTGGAGAGAAAATTCTTATTCACTGCTGGTGGGAATGCCGTCTAGTCCAATTTTTATGGAAAGCCATATGGAAATCCTCGAAAAACTGAAAATTTAACTCCCATATAATCCAGCTATACCATTCTTAGGGATATACCCTAGGAACACAAATATACAATACAACAATCCCTTCCTCACACCTATGTTCACTGCAGTGCTATTTACCATAGCCAGACTCTGGAAACAACCAAGATGCCCTTCAACAGATGAATGGCTAGAGAAACTGTGGTACATATACACAATGGAATATTATGCAGCCATCAGGAGAGATGAAGTCATGAAATTTTCCCATACATGAATGTACATGGAATCTATTATGCTGAATGAAATAAGTCAGAGGGAGAGAGATAAATGGAGAATAGTCTCACTTATCTGTGGGTTTTAAGAAAAATAAGATACATTTTATTTTTTGGTTTTTGGGTCACACCCGGCAGTGCTCAGGGGTTACTCCTGGCTCCATGCTCAGAAATTGCTCCTGGCAGGCATGGGGGACCATATGGGGCACGGGGATTCGAACCGATGACCTTTTGCATGAAAGGCAAACGCCTTACCTCCATGCTATCTCCCAGGCCCCAGATACATTTTTTTTAATAATTCCCAGAGACAAAAGAAAGGAGGGCTGGAAGTTCCAGCTCATGATATGAAGCTCACCACTAAGAGCAATGAGTGCAGTTAGAGAAATAACTACATTGAGAACTATGTTAAAATGTGAATGAATGAGGGAAGTAGAAAGTCTGTCTAGAGTACAGGTGGGGGTGGGGTGGGGAGGAGGGAGATTTGGGACATTGGTGATGGGAATGTTGCACTGGTGAAGGGGTGTTCTTTACATGACTGAAACCCCATTATAATCATATTTGTAATTAAGGTGTTTAAATAAAGATATTAATTTAAAAATATCCCCCCATTTTTTTTTTGAGTTTTGGGACACACTGGCATTTCAGGGTTTACTTAGAAGTCACTCCTGGCAGGCTCGGGTTGCCAAGCGGGATGTCGGGGTTTGAACCGGGGTTCGTCCTGTGTTGGCTGAGTGCAAGGCAAACATCTTATCATTGTGCTATTGCTCTGGCCCCATAGTCCTATTTTAAATGTTTTATGAGTTTACATTTCACCGTAATTCTATGAAGTGAGGTGTTAAAATAGACTCAAACTTCCATCAAATGTCTTCTCACCAACATGTTGGACTTGTGAAAATCTTATCTAGTTGTTTTTCCATCAGAGAATATTTCCACAGTGCCTGCACATAGAAAGTATAAGGGTTTTCTGGAAGCAGATTTGAAGTTGGATTTTGAATGGAGGTAGTCTGTTTTGTAAGGAGAACTGTAGGGATGTAGGGAAAACTAGAAGTTTGAGGGAATATATAAGCATGTGAAGAAAACCTGTATATTTATATATATATAATATATATATATATATGAATTTAGTTAAAAATTGTGGACCACTGGAGCTTAATTCCTATGAAGGGCTGATAAATCATATTGAAATGTGCCTTAGTATTATTCCACAGAAGTAGGAGAGCTAAGAGTTTATTTCATTAAACTCTCATCAGTTATTGTTAGGATGCTGCTCTCAGGAAAGATTAGTTCCTCCTCATTTTATCTATAAGTGACTGTAAGCAGAACAACTTTGGAGAAATCTCTCCAACAAAATATAAATATTATCAAAGAAGTTTGTGAGGAGTACTAAACTGGTAAGACCAGAAGCATATGTTGACACCAACAACATCTGCTATAGTGCCTAATAAATATTTATTCATTGAATGACTAAGTGAAATGATGGTCATGGGAATGGGAAAAGAATCAGATTTTTTCAGATTTTTTTGTAGGCTTTCCTATCACCTTCTTGACTTTCCAATAAATAGGACAATACTGCTACAGATCATCCAGATTATATTCTGATTTTTCCCATCACAGCACAGAAATTTTCACCATAGAATTCCAAAGCAGCAAGCAAAGACCTCAGATGATATGTTATCTACATTTTGTGTTCTTAGTATTAAACCCAACCATAACAGAAGGCCAATAAGAATTATGTGTAGCAGATGTTTGAATTAAATTTCTTGCTGATTTCTCTTATTTAATGAATTGAAACACAGATAATCCAAGTTTTTACCCCACACTACCAATTTCTGCTTTGACTTAATATTTTTTGTTATTTTAATTCTCATAAAAATTATTCACAATCTTTTAAAATTATCTCATTCTTTTCTTTTTTCTTTTTTATTAATATCTTTATTTAAGCACCTTGATTAAAAATATGATTGTAGTAGGGTTTCAGTCAAGTAAGGAACACTCTCCTTCACCAGTGCAACATTCCCATCACCAATTGTCCCAAATCTCCCTCCTCCCCACCCCCTACCTGTACTGAAGACAGAATTTCTACTTCCTTCATTCATTCACATTGTTATGATAGTTGTTAGTGTAGTTATTTCTCTAACTGCACTTATCACTCTTCGTGGTGAGCTTCATGTCATGAGCTGGACCTTCATATCTTTTGTCTCTGAGAATTATTGCAAAACTGTCTATTAAGAAAATTTATTCAAAATCTTAAAGATTCTCACAAGATTGGAAGGTAGGTATTCTGGTGTTTGCTTATTGCTAGTTGTTGTTTAGTATTTCCAGAATGCATTCACATTTCTGAATCAACATAACTCTGTGTTTCAACAATCACATCATCTCATTGCTCTTAACCAAGTCCCTCATATAGATTTATTTTATTAGAAGTCAAATCAGAAAATAGAGATCAGACTTATCAGAGATAAGTCACATATAATGTTGTGATTCTAAAGTCAAGGACCAAAAAAAAAAAAAACAAAAACAAAACCTGTGACTTTCTCTCTATTTACCTTCGTCTGCTTCTTCCTGTTTCTCCTCTTCTACTTTTTCCTATTTTCATCTTTCATTAGTTTCCAGAGATGTTAGTGTGTGCATGAATGTATGTATGTATGAATATATTTGTTTATTTATTTAATACTTACTAATGCATTCCAAATTCATATATCTGAGGGACTGCTAAAAGGAGAACCCAAGAATATAACTATACCTTTACAAAGACATGTGTATGTTTTGTATGTTCCTGACATGCAATTTTGTACCTGTAACTAACAATAATTCCAATATCTATAAGTTATCACATTTGCTTTAAAGTCATAATGCTTTAAAACCAAAAAGCAATAAACAGAATTACTAGACTACTCATGTTGATTGAACATGTCTATCTAGGGGAAATGGAGTTGCTATTTCAGTCAGAGAGCAGTGAAGCATATATTTAGGAAATGGAGGAAATCTTGGGATTTCTCTTAATGTTGCCAAATTCTAGGACAAAATTCAATGCAAAACAACATCTCTACTTGTAGAATTAGCGTTTAACAAATTTTGCTAAAGTGTTATGTGACAAACTTAAGGGTTTCCTGAAAACGAAAACAATTATATAAGAACAGTCACAGAAGTGTTAAAGAAAATAGTTCAGGGTGTTTCTTTGTTGTTTGTTTTTGGTTTGGGGGCCTCACCCGGTGATGCTCAGGGGTTACTCCTGGCTATGTACTCAGAAATCGCTCCTGGCTTGGGGGGCTATATGGGACGCTGGGGGGGGGTTGAACTGTGGTCAGTCCTAGGCAAGTGTGTACAAGACAGACACCTTACCGCTTGTGTCACTGCTCTGGCCCCTCAAGGTATTTCTTTCTTTCTTAGGCATGTTAGTGGTGTATCCATGCATCTGTATGTACATCTTTTCTTTGTTATGAAAAAGGAGCTACTTTTACTAAATACTGTAAGATAGTAAAAAGTGTTATAATTAGTATTTAAGCTATGACATATTAAAGGGAGGAGAATTACTAATTTAGTTTCAAAATGAATTTAATCCAAAGAAAAAATAAGTATATATGAAGATTCTATTCGTCATAAGAACTATGTGAAATGGGTTTTTCATCATTTTCTTTTGCAAGTTAAATACAGTAAAAAGAATATATATTAAGTTGGTAAGGCTAGCATACTTTTTAGTAATTCCATTATTAACTTGGTTAAGCTTGACTATCTCAGCTTCCTCAGTATTTTCTTCTTTTATCCCTGATCCACATGATTCCAATTAAAGAGGAACTTGTTTGGAACTGAGAAGAGTGTAGTAAGTTGGTGGCCTGTACTCTCAGCAGAGACACAATATATACTGAGATATGATTCCTGACAAAAACAGAGTCTCAGTGAATCCTGTCTTGTTTTCATTATTCTTAGCTCTGCTTCTAACCATCCATATTCATTGGAAGGGCACCCCCAGCAATGATCAAGGCCTACTCCTGGCTTTGTGCTCAGGGATCACTCTTGGTAGGCTAGTGGGACCATATGGGATGTGGGACTCAAACCCGGGTTGGCAGCATACAAAGTAAATACCCTATGTGCTGTACTACCATTTGGCCCCACAATAAATAGCCCCGATTGCTGACCTATTGGGTCAAGTTCTAGATAAGGGTTCAGAGATTTAATGAGCCAAAGTCATTCACCTTCCATGAGTTCTAAGAAGAGTTCTTCCTTTGTTACCCACGGCAAAGGCTGGGGTTATTTGTCTCCTTGTCAGGCCAGCTTATTCACCTGCCTCTCTGATTCAGGGGGACCTTTTAGTGACTCTTTCTTTGATCCTCATTTCTCATTTCATAGATTCAGTTTTCCTATTTCTCTCATCCTTGTTAAAATCTAATTCCCATAATGAACTCCTTAATCTCATACTCTTCATTTTTGTTCTTCATCTTTGGCCCCTCACTGATGCAACCTAATAGCATGATAAAAAACAGTTATCTTTCAATATAAGGAGAAGTAGAGGTTGATGACAGAAAAAGAGGGAAGAATGACAGTGAATTGACATTAAAATGAGTAGATAGGAATAGATTGAATCTCTCAAGTCCTCATTTAAAAAATTAAAAATTCTTTATTTTTAGGTATTTTCTTCTTTGCTGCCTATCTTCCACCTTTCTGCTACATGTTATGCATATTTTATGCAGCATGTCAATCATTTTAACTTATGCCCAATAGATATATGTTGATTAAGTCATAGATTTCAAAGTCAGACATTCTGGAATAGTACCCAAAGGAAATAGGTAAATGAATGTGAACTCAAGATCACCTCAATCTGAAGACATTTTCCATTCATTCACATTCAGCCCTAATTACTTCTGAGGTTGCCCTTGGATTCAACCTTGGCCTAGATTTCAGTATATTTTCAAACAGTTCTAAAATTATTAAAGTCTCTTTTACTTCTGGACACCTGTTAATTCTTTACTAAAGTGTTATCAACATCTTTGTAGCATAACTTTATAATCAAGTCAAAGAACCTGGTTCCACATGGTAAAAATAAAAATTTTTAATTTTTATTTTTCATCTTATTTTATTTTTGTCATCTTATTATATTGATAGCCAGCTCTCATTTTTCTCAGACTCATATTATGTGACAGGAGATTGGTGTTGTTAGATACTAAGGCTTCTGTGATCATTCAAATGCATCTTTTGCCCAAATAGAGCCTCTACTTACATATCTCCTAGTCTCTGGAATAGCCTCACAGACAAGTCAGTGAGTCAGTATTCAGAGTCTCTTTAAATCCTCAGACATCTGCTCCCTGAAGCTCCCATCAATACCCTTAGAATGTACGAACATGTCTGAACCTCTATGTTTGTGAGAGCATAATTATATGGACTCATTTATCTGACCTGTCTCCTGTTCCTGAGGAGACAAGTCCCAAAAGACAGGAGTGGGGGCATTTTATTCTTCTGTGCCCACAGCCTCTGGTAGAGGGCTTACTCAACCAGAGACAGAAACTAACCCACATAGATATTGAGATGACAGACAGAAGACATAATAGGAGACACAAATTCAGGTTCTCATCCCAAATTTTTCCATTTACTGGCAGAGGAACCAGGGGTGCTAAACCCTTAGACTCTTCATGGAGGTGGAGTCATGCCCATGATGCTAGGTTTGGCGTAATATTCATATGAGAGATAATATAAACAAGGCTTAGAATCCCAGTGATAGACATGCCACATGGCCATTGAGTCACTCTGGCATGATACAGACAATTGTAATGAAAAGCAGACAAATTCTGCCAGCCCCACTAGTCAGCATAAGAATGATAATAAGACTTTGGGATCGCAGCATTTTGAGTTGATGCCTTTGGGGGAAATGCTACCACTTGGAGGTCATTTTGCAGAGACCTAGCCAATTTATTCTTAACCCAGCAAGAAGCACTTTAAAAACAAGGCCTGCAGAGAAAAAGCTTTCTCCAAGAAAGACTCTTCCTTTCTCCATGCTATTTCTCTAATGTATCTTTTTCCATCTGTTCCGACTATGAAGACAGTTGTTCACACTCAGCCTGTTTCCTGTCTGGACCCTTGCCATCTTCAGCTGCCTGAATTTCTCTCTCTTGCCTCCTGACCCAGCTTCAGTGCCAGACAGCCCAAGATGCCATATCTTAATTCAATGGGCAATGGTGTCTAGGTGTCTGTAACCCTTGTGTTTTCATTTTGGAATGCAGAAATCTTAAACATGATCATTTACATCCTTTCTCCAGTTCCATTCAGTCATTCTTTCCTGATTTTAGAATGTGTTTACTTTCCTTTCTCAAAGTGCCTGCAGCAAGCAAAAACTCAAATTGCCTTCTCTACCTCCTATTTTGTTTTTCCTTTGTGTTGTATTTGTATTTTAAATCAATTTCTCTGCCCCCCAAATAAAAAACTCTGTCTAATCTACACCCCCAGCACTAGCACTGCAAAATAACTGGCAGGCAGTAATAGCAGATTAACATGAGAAGGAAATAGAGTTGCCCACCTTTGCAGGGAAATCTGACCATTTCATAGTGCAGGCCCCATATCCAGTGTTCTGATCTCTCTTGGTTAAAAACTAGGCAGGAATTTTGCTCCGATGACTGTCTCCCACTAAGCCTAGACCCAAATTCTTTTCTTTCTGGCCATCTGGTCTCCTCATTTAACTTGGTCAAACACAACTTGAAGACACTTCCCCCACTGTGCTGGCACAAAGGAAGCAATGGAGACCTGAAATCAGCCTGATACATTCTCAGAACTCAATTCCACGCTATTTCTGGTGAAACAAACCATCAAAGTGATATATTAGAGAACTATGTACAGCAAAGTCGGTCTCATTCAAAATGAAAAGCAAGTAAGATGTGGACTTAGGATAAGTATTTCTGGTGTTCTGGGAAGAAATGACTAGAAATCCTACCCCACTGAGCTGTACTTCAAAATAATAATGGGCAACAGCATTTGAATTATTCTTCACAAGTGAACAGGATACTTGTACAAATGAAGGTCATCAAAGAATAACATAATACTTGTTTCTATTTGTCTTTTTCTATTTTCAAAGTCTTCTTAGGAGCCACAGCCCATCACCTAACTTTTGTAAGTTAAAACTTATTTAATCACTCATTTTTAGTGTTTCTTTATTGTCAGCCTCCACTGGGCTTGGCCCTGTGCTTAGTCCAGGTGATAAAAAGCATTGAATTCAACAGATGAAGGTGCTGACCTCATTGTTTTTTTGTTGTAACCAGGACAAGGAGACAAGGAGCAAATCTGAACAAATATAGACAGGATCAGATGAAGGATGAGAGTCAGCAGAAAAACAAACAAAAAATAAGACAAGGGAATCATCAGAACAGAAAACTATTCTTTTCTCTAGGAGGGTCTCAATAAAGGAAGATTTGAACAGGTATCCAATCGAGCTCAATACTGAAGGGAATAAATACCTGAAGTCTCTAGAGATTCAGAGAGACAATTTAGGTAGGGAGATGCTTTGTTTGTGAGCTACACATGGAAGTTAGCATTGCTATAGCAGAATGAATTAGTGAAGTGAAGAAAGGAAGGAAATGTGACCAGAGTAATAGGAAAGGGCTAATGTGGAAGACTCTGTGTAACATTGCAAAGGCTTCAGTTTCTAGCTTGAATGGGAGAGAAGTCCTTCCACACTTTTAAGCACAATAATATGATCCAACTTACACTTCAAAAGAATTATTCAGGCAGAAACTGTATATCATTTGCCAGTGTACCTATTCTCAGTCTTGTCTTTCCTGCAGTTAGGTATAGCCACATAACTAAATCTATTAGGTAGGTAATTGTACATGCTGTTGTATTTTGAAAAATCAAAATATCAAAAAAAAGGCATATGTTCCTTTGGGTCTTTTTTCTTTATACTGTTCTGTATCTTTAAATGGAATTCAGATAAGATTGAAGCTTGGGCAGCACCATTGAATAAAACAGTACAAAGTCATCTATTCGGAATGGCAGTGGTTAGTTGGAAGAAACTGAGGCTAACAAAGACGCTTGAAGAAGATCCAGGCCTACCTACCACTCCCCACCCCCCCAAACACACACTGGTTGCCTTTAACCATTTATTTTGTGACTTTCTGGCAATTTAACCTAGTTCTTAGCACAATTTTTTTTATAGAAAATAAGTGATAAAGAATACAGGAGTAAAACAAGAGTAATCTCTTTCAGGAACAAATGTATGACTTAAAAAAGTTAAGTAACAAACAGGGAATTGTGATGGCTCAAAAGGTTGAGTTCTATTTTTTCTTAAGGGTTTTTGGCGCCATACCATGCTATGTTCAGGACTTCCTCTTGACTTTGTGCTGGCAGTATTCAGGGGTTCACATGTGGTAGAGGGGATAAAACTTAGGTCAGCTGCATCTAAGACAAGTACCTTAACAACTATACTATCCTTCGGGCCCCAGATTGACTTTTCTAAGTCAGCAGGTCTGCCAATCCTTAAACCTTTACTTCATCATTTTCCAACCTTGTAGACTTAAACAAGTACTTTAACCTCTCTCAGCCTTGGTATGATATCTAGAATATGATCATGAGAACAATACCCACTACCAAATACTATTACTGTAATTATTAAATAAATTAAATAAATAAGTGAAAAGATAAAACACGACCTACACAGAGTTGGATATCTCACCTGCTGCTTTCCTATCCCTTTTCTTTTCTTCTCTATCTTTTCACACCTCATGGATCTACCCAGGAAATGGTGATCCTGTGAGATGGTAAACATAGGGCAGACTTAGGTGGAAATTCTTTTGTTAGTATGAAAGGAAGGAAAGGAAGCAGACAAAAGAAGGCTAACTCTAGGACTGGAGACGGTGGAGATCCTCAAGGCTTTCAGTTCAGCCCAGAGTGATATTAGCCTCTTTCCTGAGCAAGCTGAAAGATTTCAGAAGGAAGTTCTTCCCCCAGCCCACCTCCAAGAACGTTTTCAGTACCCCAATCTGTTTCTTCCCTTCTGGTCTCTCTGCTTTTGCTATCACCTCTTCTCTTTCCTTTTCCAATATAAAAATAGCAGTAGTGAACATCTTGCTAAATCATCTGGTTCTCAGACTGTTTTTCCTTGGAGTGACTGAAGCTTTCACCGGACTGGCAGGATGTTTTGAGAGGGCATGGAGAACCCTCCTCTCTGTATGTGTTTTTATCTGAGTACTGGGCTTTGGAATGAAAAGCATCACATACATGTTTTCTTTTGGTAGCAGATTCTTTTCCTAATTATGTTTTTCTCAAGCTAATATTAAAGTGAATTTGTTTCCTCTGACAACACTAAGTGCAATAATAACAGGAAATGGCCCAGAATCATACAATAATAAAATAGATCTGGATGGCAAAGAATAAGTCTCAGAGAACATTTTGCTGCTATACTTACTTTTAACTCAAACTCACCCATCCCACCCCACCCCAAGCCAATCCATCTTATCCCATTCCATTCTATTCCACACCATATCATCACACAGCACTTCATTCCATCTCCTATCATTCTATCCCATCCCATATAGTTCCATTTCATTCTATTCCATATTTTACCATTTGATCCCATTCTATCCTATCTCATGCCACCATTTCATCTGCTTATTTATTCATTCATTGATTAAAAATTAACTAGTAAGATTAATAAGGAATATGAAAAAGTCCATATTTCTTTTTATTCAGAAATCTGTAAAATACCATACATTTGATATTAGAAAAAATATATCACTTTTGTATTAAGACTCAGATATTATTGACACAAGAATTATGTAAAAAATTGAGTAAAAATAGCATATTCCTATATTTGATATAGCCTATAGAAAAGGTATTTAAGTTAAATTTAACTAACCTGGTGAAGTCCAAATTTATTTAACTAGGACATTTTTGTCAAACTTTTCCCATTGTTTACAAAATACAAATATTCAAGGGTTTAGTTGTGAAAGGAATGTTCTACTTATATTCTGAAGGGCTGTTTTTTAAGATTTTAACCTTAAAATGATCTCCTTTATTATTCTAGTTGATTATTTAGATGTTGCCAAATATGCTATTCAATTAATAATAACATATAAGATGCTGGAGGATGGAACTGTGGTCCACCCTAGGTCAAAGAAAGAATGAGAACAAGCAGTGCTAGCGAGGATGTGGAGAGAAAGGAACTGTTTTTTACTGCTGGTGGGAATGCCCTCTAGTCCAACCTTTATGGAAAGCAATATGGAGATTCCTCCAAAAACTGGAAATTGAGGAGGGAGATTTGGGACATTGGTGGTGGAAATGTTACACTGGTGAAGGGGGGTGCTCTTTACATGTCTGAAATCATACAACTGCAATCATATTTGTAATCAAAATGTTTAAATAAAGATAATTAAAAAGAAGTGTGCACAGCAAATACCTTATACTGCACCACCACTCTGGCCCCACAATAGCCAACATCTTGATGCATCCTGGCCTAGTGTAAGTTCAAGAAGAGGAAAGGGAGTTAACCATACCCCAAGGCATCTTTTTTCCCTCTCTGCGACAGTCCTTGATATTATTTCTACTATGTGCTCAAATCTCTGTCCAGGGCCCTTTACATCACACATCAATCCCTCTTTAATAAACAAAGTCCTTAGTGATAGCCTCTTTAGTTCCTTACATGGGGATATGGAATGAGAATTATAAATCCATCAGGACTTCTAAAGGAATGAAGAGTTTAATCTGTAGACGTATGCAGTGAGGTAACAGAAGAGACATTCTAGGTTAGAATCAGGGACTACTGTTCTGAGAATGGTCAGGGAATCCTGGCTTATTCAGTAGACTTTGGTACTGAGCAAACAACTATAAATCAGCATTTTTAATTAATTACAATTGTCTACTAGGATAGTACATGATACTGAAATTAATCTCAATCCCAAAGAAGTCAGCTTGTGGCATTTTATTAGATGATACTTCTGTTTCACTCTCTATTGCCAATTAGGCTCAGCAGCACTGACTGACAGCAGAGATGCCACTCTAAAGGAAACATTAATACATTCACCACTAAGACAAATAATTCATTGTTCATAGAGGGAATCTCCCTTCTTTGCAGGGAGGCACAGTCTGAGTAGCTGTTGACATACCCAGGTTTAGAGTAGAAAGTCCCCAGGGAGAAGGTATAGTTTAAGGGAAGCTTTATAAAAATGTTTGATATTTTTCTTTCTGAAGTAAAATACCCAGGTGATAAAAACATTTAGAATACTGGTAATGAGTGTTGACTCCAGCAGTGGGATTGATGTTGAAATATTATATGCCTAACGCTTAATTATTTATTACTTTGCAAATCATGGTTATCTAACTAAATTAAAATTATTTAAAAAATAAAAGCTTCTCTCAAATATAAAATATAAAATAACTTAAATTATAATAAACTATATGAATATAGCATAATTTTGATAATCAAAGTAATATAATGAAGATCACTAGAACATCATAACCCTGCTATGTTTTATCTAATCATTATTCTCTGCATTTGTTTTGTATTTCTAAGAGTGGAAAACATGCTGTTTTTATGACTCTTTGTTTCATTCCAGTCCAGCCATTCCACTGGTTCCCTTGAGATTCCTAAGTACTCCAGGCATGTTTGTGCCTTGTGGCCTTTGCACTTGCTGTTCAGTCTTCATGGAATGTTCTTCCTCTGTTTTCTAATGACTATCCCCAATTCTTCTCAAATTTGCTGCTCAAAAGTCACCTCCTTCAAGAAGCCATCATGACTAATAAACTAAAAACCTTGCTTACCTTGTCAATCTTTTCTTCTCTTACTCTGCCTTCATCTTCTTCAATTTACCACACTACCACACTACCTGATTTGCTTTCTGCTGAAATTTAAGTTCCAAGTTAATTTCCAATTAAGTTACAAGAAAAAATTATTTTTATCATCCTTTTATTTTTTAAATAATTTCTTTATTTACACACTATGATTACAAACAGAATTGTAGTTGGGTTTCAGTCATAACAAGAACACTCCCTTTTCACCATGCATCCTTCCCATCACCAATGCCCCCATATCTTCCCTTCACAACCCGCTGCCCATATTTGAAACAGACTATATATCCCTCACTCATTGACATTGTTATGATAGTTCTCAGCATAGTTATTTCTCTAACTGCACTCACCACTCTTTGTGGTGAGCTTCATATCTTGAGCGGGTCTTTCTGGCCCTAATTGCTGGGAATTATTTTAATGTCGTTAATTTTTCTTAAAACCTATAGATAAGTGAGACTATTCTGTGTCTCTCTCTTCTTCTGACTAATTTCACTCAGCATAATAGATTCCATGTACATCCATGTATAGGAAAATTTCATGACTTCATCTCTCCTGATGGCTGCATAATATACCATTGTGTATATGTACCACAGTTTCTTTAGCCATTCATCTGTTGAAGGGCATCTTGGTTGTTTCCAGAGTCTGGCAATTGTAAAAAGTGCCTCAATGAATATAGGTGTGGGAGATCTCAATACTGCCCTGACACCCCCTGATAGGTCAACCAGGCTGAAATCCAACAAGAATATATTAGCTCTGAAAAGAGAAATGGAAAAAAGTGGATTAGTTTGTATATTCTATATATAGTATGTATATACAGACCTACATATATACTATATATAGTATGTGTATACATACTTACATATATATATGGCACTCCATTTCCAGAAACTTGGATACACATTCTTCTCCAATGCACATGGGTCATTCTCCAGGATAGAACACATGCTTGGCCCATAAAACATATCTCCATAAAGTCAAGAAGATAAAAATTGTACAAATTACCTTCACTGACCACAAGGCACTGAAATTAGATGTGAACTACAAAAAGACACAGAAGAAAAACTTTAACACCTGGAAACTAAACAGTTCATTACTGAACAACCAGTGGGTCAGAGATGAAATAAAAAGGAAATCAAAAAATTCCTGGAAACAAATGACAATTAAGACACAAATTTCCAGAATTTATGGGACACAACACAAGCAATACAAAAAGGAAAATTTATAATCTTGCAAGCACACATCAGAAAGGAAGAAGGGGCCTATATAAAAAACTTAATGACACAGCTTTTAGAAATAGAAAATGACTCACAAAAGAAACCAAAAATAGGTAGGCAGAAGGAAATAACAAAGCTTAGAGCAGAAATCAATAAAATGGAAATCCAAAAAATCAATTTGAAATACCAATGAAAGCACAAGTTGGTTCTTTGAAAATCAATAAACCACTAGCAAAATTCACAAAGAAACAGAGAAATCTAATATACCAGATTAGGAATGAAAATGGGGAGAGCACCACAGATACTGCAGAGATTCAAAGGGTAATCAGAGACTATTTTGAGAAACTCTATGTCACAAAACATGAAAACCTGGAGGAAATGGATAAACTCTTGGACTCTTATAATCTTTTTTTTGTCCCCTAAATTCCCAATACAGACCAGGCAAGGGTCTGGGTTGAGGTGTATATGGGGTGAATTTACTGTACCTCCTCTTTCTATACAGTCAGTGTGAAGAACACAGCCTGTGATAAGAATTGGGAGGCCTTATTTTTTTTCTTTCCTTTTCTTTTTTTTTATTTTTTTATTTTTTTAACTTTTTTTTTCACCCCCCTTCATCAGTGCAAGTTCCCCACCACCAATGTCCCAAATCTCCCTCCCTCCCAAACCAACCCCACCTGTACTCCATACAGGCTTTCCAGTTCCGTGATTCGTGAATATGATTAAGATAGTTCTCTGTGTGGTTATTTCTATAGCTGCACTCACCACTCATTATGGTGAGCTTCATGAAGTGAGCTGGAAGTTCCAGCCCTCCCTCCTCCCATTATCTCTGAGGATTGGTGCAAAGATGACTTACATTTTTCTCAGAACCCATAGATGAATGAGACCATTCTACGTCTCTCTCTCTCCCTCTGACTTATTTCACTCAGCATGGTAGATTCCATGTACATCCATGTATATGAAAATTTCATAACCTCATCTCTCCTGACAGCTGCATAATATTCCATTGTGTATATGTACCACAGTTTCTTTAGCCATTCGTCTGTTGAAGGGCATCTTGGTTGTTTCCAGATCCTGGCT
>PVKC010022573.1:0-17618 GCA_004027635.1 Crocidura indochinensis
TCCTTCCTTCCTTCCTTCCTTCCTTCCTTCCTTCCTTCCTTCCTTCCTCCCTCCCTCCCTCCCTCTCTCCTTCCTTCCTTCCCTCCGTCCCTCCCTCACTCATTCACTCCCTCCTTCCTTCCCTCTGTCCCTCCTTCCTTCCTTCCTTCCTCCCTCCCTCCCTCTTTCCTTCCTTCTTCCCTCCCTCCCTCCCTCCCTCCCTCCTTCCTTCCTTCCTTTCCTCTAGTTCTCTCTCTTTCTTTTTTCCTTTTTGACACTTAAGTTTGCAGTATTGTTAATGAAGGAGTACCATGTATATCACTTTATCCCTTTCAGCATATTATTTTTGTCCAGAGTGATCAATCACAACTTTTTTGGAGGGTGGGGGTCACACCCGGCAGCACTCAGGTGTTACTCCTGCCTCTATGATCAGAAATTGCTCCTGTCGGTCCAGGGGACCATATGGGATATCGGGATTCAAACCACCATCCTTCTGCATGTAAGGCAAATGCTCTACCTCCATGTAATTTTTCTGGCTCATCAATTATAACTTTTAAACAAAATATTTTCAATATAACATTCAAGCTGTCAGGCTACAGTGATATTAGAGTAAGGAGATCAATTGCCTTGCACAGAGTGGACCATGCTTGGGTTCTGTCCTCAGCATCCCAAATAGTATCCCAAGCCAGCTAAGAGTAATTTTTGAGCATAAAATCAATCTATCAATTAAATGTAGTTAATTCTCATGAATATTAATTGAATTCAAAATAAAATAAATACTGGCAACACTTCTGGCAGTATATGTAATAACATATGAAATGCATTCATGAAATGTAATATGAAATGTATTCATTTCGAGTATTTTGAAGCATTCTGATTTTAAATTGTGTTAGTAATCAAAGTTAAGAACAGGATATGGTTATACACTGTCTCCATACTGAGCAAATATCACCAATTATAAATCTATAGTTGACCATCATCTAGTCTAGCCAAAAATAAGAATAAAGTCACAAACCACTCCGAGTCAGATGGTATGAGTGCTTTTTATTTCAAATCTACAGGAATGTTGCTGAAGATCTCCTGTCTTGTGAAACATGTGCATGCTCTTCAGAGGGTGAAATGCAAGGTTCTATTTGTTCAGGTGAAAAAATATAAAGCTTCGCATATTGTTCAGCTTTGATCCAACACAGATTTCAAAGAATGTCTACCATGTGTGACTTCAGAACTTATTGATGTATTTCCAGTGTTTACTGATGTACAAACACCACAGTTCTTAGTTAAATAGCAATAGTATCATAATTTTTAAATATAAAATATAATGATTTAATAATTTTTAGATAATAGTGATCATAAATGACTCATTTATTGATTGAATTCAGATTTTACATAGGTATATACAACAACCCATTGAATGGATGGAATATATTTTAAAAGTAATTTTAATTGCAAAATTATAATCATGAAAGCTAATACTCTCTCTATAAAAATAATCTTTAGAAGCCAGTGATATAGTACAATAGATGAGAACTTGCCTTGCATTTTTCAAACCCATGTACATCCTTGGTACCCCATAAAGCTCCCCTAACCTACCAGGTATAATTCCTGAGTGCAGAAGAGTGAACATCTCTGGTGTAGCAAAAATATAAGCAAAAAAAACCAATAATAGCCTTTAGAAAATAAAAATAATCAAGTCTACCATGTAAACATAATCACAATGTCGTTATCAAACATTTACAAAGTATCCTTTACCGACTTTCTACCTGATGGTCATAAAATTTACTTGGGTCGGAGTGCTGGTGCAGGTGTAGGGTATTTACCTTGCACACAGCTGACCTAGGACAGACGACGGTTTCATCCGCTGGCATCCCATGTGGTCCCCTTAGCCAGGAGCCTTTTCTGTATGCATAACCAGGAGTAACCCCTAAATGTCACTAGGCGTGACCCAAAAACAACAACAAAATTCTACTCACCTTGAAAATTTACACTAGAAAACTTCACTTCAAGGTAAAATGCTACCTTTGTTTTTTAGTTTAAATTTCATTACTATGATTCTATTTTACTTTTTGAAAAATTACTATCTAATCTATAAATTTTTATGAAATGAAGTTACTGATTTTATTTTCCATATGGTTTTATTAACATATAAAATTGGAATATTAAAATGACCTCTCACAAGGCTCATCAAAGAAAACTCCTATGATGTAGGGATTTAGGGTTTCTATAATAACTTTAAGATAGAACCTTAACTTTAAGAATGTATAACAATTAGATTTAAGATTTCTGAGACTGAGAAAATAATAGATGGTGGATAGGGGATGAGAGATATAGGTAGGAACTATTGGGTTTTAGAGATAGATTGGAGAATAGAAAGGGAAAGAAACTGACTTAACATAGGTTAGAGAGATTAATTAGTATCTGAAATCATATGATAAATGGATTTGCTATAGTGAAGAGTAACATTTGGGAGAAAGAAAATTATTAAATTGAGCCAGATGATGTAATAACTTGATTGTTCAACAAAGGGATGGGTTAGATTTTTTTTGTCTTTGCGGAGCTGAGAATTGACCCCAATGCCTTACGTATGCAAGTCACGTGCTTAACTAGTGTGCTATATCCATAAACCTCTATTTCATTGTCAAGGCAGAAGTTCTTTTGAAAGCAAAAGGTTTATAAAATCTATGTTGTGGATATAATTGAAGGACAAGTTCAGTTAGAAAGCCAGAAAGGAACAGATCTATAAGAAGTCTATCAAGTTCAGTTGAAAATAAAAAGGAAGAAACAAATATATGAGTGATCTCAAAATCATCAAACTAAGTAGTGGCAGTTTATTTTGTAAGTATCTTTGGAAGGTGTCCATAAATTCTACTTTCATTTTGCAGGGCAGATAGATTATATCAAGAAGAAATCTAGACTCAGAATAGCCAAAATACTGGTTTAATAAGAAATAAAAGATTAATAATTACATTTCTTTGAAATCTTCCTATTCTTCAGAATTAGGAGGGTCAACCATATACTACCACTGTTCTCTGCCTCAGTTGCTCAAAAAAATAAAACCCAGAAGCAGTGAGACTTGTTCACTAGTTTTGCATTAGGAAACACAATAAAATTTTTCTTTATGTATTTTTGAAGATACTAGTTAGCTAAAAAGTATTGGTTAGTTAAAAACTAGTTCTAATTTTTTACAAAGACTATTGTTTGTTTTGTCATTTTCTGACAAATCCTATAAAGGAAGGAAAGGAAAAGCAGGATATATTTAGAGAGACATATGAGAGTAAAGGCCACAAAATGTGGAATTCTGCTAGATAAGGCAACAATCTAAAATGTTTTCTTAAGGTTGAATCTAATAGGCTTCACACAAATCATAATATTTATCACAGATTTGTAATTCTGTAGCATGTATGATACTCTTGGTTGGTTAGTTGCAAATTTACAATTAAGTTGTTAAAATGGTTCTTAGCATATTACCTCTGGGGTCTTTTTTCCCCCAACATAGTTCCCACAAGAAGATGAAAAATATTAAGAACCTGAATCATTCTGTTACTTGTGCCAGATACACATTGTAGATCCCATGGCAGACATATTTAATGAGGGAGTCAATTGCTGCCTCACTTCTAGTTTGTACTTTCCAATGTCCAATATGTTTTTCTCAGATGAACTGGTCCATGGGGAGCTTCAAAAAGTCAGGGTGTGTGAAGAGAAGGAACAGGGAAAATTTCAGCTTTATGACAGTTTTCTGCAAGCTTTATTTTTTTTAATTCATGTCAATGGATTTCTAGGGTTTAAATTAACCAGAGCATACGAATCTTAATTAATCAAAAAATTCCTCTTAATACCAATCTACACACATGCTGCCACCATTTCACTATGGAATAACATATTTTTGCATTGTTCTACATATGGTGCAAATTAACACCTGCATAGTTCAGTTATTAAATAAGAAACAGTTCTTTACTTGACCTATAGAGTTCTTGTATACAAGAATATATCCAACAACATTATGTCTTTGCTTATCAGATGTGTGTGGTATGACATAATGAATCTAACACTTCAGTGCAATTGGCAAGATTTCAATTCCCAGCCATAGGGTCACATTTCCCTGCTCATTGTTTTGAAAGCAGACATAATGCATTGAGTAGCTTACAGTGAAGCTCTGGGTTTTTCCATGAGAGATCTCAAACTTAATATCAGAAACTTAGTAACGTAAATTTAATACCCGTATGATAATTTATTTGCTAAACAGAAACTTCTTAGAAAAAGTGATGAAAACTTCAGAGAAATGTCAGGTAAATGTGTGGGACTAACCAACAAATTTCTTTTATCTGAAACAAATTTACAGGACAACAGTAATTAATAGAGTAAGTTTGGATTTGACAATGGGTTTTCTGTTGGTTGCTTCGATAAAGCAAAATCTAGATTCATAATTTAAACAATTTTATAGAACATTTTAAATATCATATAATCACTTAAAGATTATATTGAAATTAATGTACTGTTTATCTGAATATTTTGTATTCCTATTCTTTGAAGGGAAGTTTGGAGCCACACCTGGCAGTACTTAGTGTTTACTCCTGGCTTCCTGCTCAGGGATAAGTAATGGCTGAACTGAGGGGGATCATATAAATAGCATAGAATCAAAACAGAGTCAGTTTTATACAAAAGCAAGAGCCTTAACCCCTGTACTATCTCTGGCTTTGGACCAATTTTATTTTTATTTTATTTTACTTTATCTTTTTAGTTTTCCAGCCTTTAAGTTATAGAAAATGTAAAATAGACACATGTTTGACGTTCTTGTGTTTCAGTAGGAGAAATTTGAGATCTGAGCACACGGCCAAGAGTAAACCCTGAATACTATCAGGTATGGTCCCAAAATTAAAAATCAAAATTAAAATAAATATCCAATGCTCAATTTAGTCAGAAAAATAAAGACATGCGTAGAACAATCACTCTTATTTCAAAATTAAGATACACAACAATTTGTAACAAAGGGCCAAAGAAAACACAATGGAAAGAACTGATCTACAAAGTGGAATTAGTGGTGGGGTGGTTTCTATAAAAGGTCTATGGGAATTTAGGGGGAGGAAGTTGGGTACACTGGTGATAGCTCTGGTGGTGGAATTATGTGCATAGAAAACCATCATTAACTGGATTATAAATCACAGAATCTCAATCAATTAAAATAAAAATAGATATTCCTTAGGGCCAGTTTCAGTGCAGTTAACATTCTGACACAAAATTCCTCACTGGAGTCACCTTGGCCCAGTACTAAAATGTATGGCTTTAGAGAGTTCCAAGCACTGTTGGAGTGACCTGAAAATCTTTAGCACCTCTGGACCAGAACAGTATTTCAGGACAAAAGTAGCACCATATTCTTAGTTCCTCACATGGAGCCACTGGCCAGGTTAACTACAAATTACTAAGAAGAACCTCTGAAGCCTACTTGAAATAGCCCCCATTCTAAAAAAAAAATAAGAATTATATATGTATATATGGAAACATAGTATTCAATTTTATATATAAAAACACACACACATATATATACATCATAAGAAAAATTACAGAATAGAAATTAAGCAGTGGTAAATAGAATATCTATAGATTTTTAGTAATGAACACTTGAAACATTTGCTTACTGCAATGTTAGATCAATAAAACAAAACAATCTGAAAATAAAACAAGTCTTAAAATTCTCTTGAATAGGGGCCGGGCGGTGGCGCTGGAGATAAGGTGCCTGCCTTGCCTGCGCTAATCTAAGACGGACCGCGGTTCCATCCCCCGGTTCCCCATATGGTCCCCCGTGCCTGCCAGGAGCGACTTCTGAGTGAATAGCCAGGAGTAACCCCTGAGCGTCATCGGGTGTGGCCCAAAAACCAAAAAAATAAAAAATAAAAAAAATTCTCTTGAATAAAAAAAAATGACAAGATATCCTAGATATTATTTCTGATAATTCAAAAAGGATATAACTAACTTGGAAAATTATTTTAAAAAATACTGGGCAATTGAAATGAATCAAGGATGTCATGTTCTTTTTTTTAAACAATAGATTTGAGTGGGTAGGGTGATAGAACAATGCATATTTTGTAAGCAGGAGACCTGGGTTACATTTATGGGCTCCTTAAGTACCTCTGGTACTTAGAGAGAAAGAGAGAAATAGGGACTGGAGAGATAGCATGGAGGTAAGGCATTTGCCTTTCATGCAGAAGGACGGTGGTTTGAATCTCGGCAACCTTATGGTTCCCTTTGCCTGCCAGGGGTGATTTCTGAGCATAGAGCCAGGTGTTACCCCCAAGTGCTGCCGGCTGTGACCCAAAAACCAAAAAACAAAAGAAAAAAAAAAGAAAGAGAAATAGAGAAAGAAAGATTAGTTAAAATAATGTAGAAATAAAGTAACGAAAAGTTAAATAATATCTTTCAAATATTAAGGATTTAGAAACTGGCACCATGCATGCCTTGGTGATTGAAGAAAGATGTTTTATAAAACTATAAATTTTGCTAAATTTCAGAAAAAGCTCTTTACATAGATGCTTATTGTACAATTGCTATAGATTAGTCACTTTTGATATATGTTCAACATAGATCACCAAAATTTTATGCTGTTCCAATAGTCAAAAACTGAAATTGCAAATAGCTGAAAAAAAACCTATTTAAGCAGTTAAGTGTTAAACACATAGAACTTCTTTACTTAATGCTTAACCTGAAAACACAAATATATTCAAGAGATATTACATTAATTTCAATGTTTATCAGCTAAAAATGACTGGAGAAAGTAGAAACTTCTAAGGTGTCTATATACTTATGTTAAAAAATAAATTCCATATTAAACATTTATAAGTAATAATAGAATAAGAAAGTATTAAACTAAACATTGACTAGCAAGGGCAACTTCTGAAAGAGTTTGACTTTATAAAGATTTATGAATAGCAGACACTTTAACAAGAAGTTTTAGATCCTGTAAAGATTTAAGAATTTGACAATATAATTGTCCATTTGTGGTATGGAGAAAAATATGTTTACATCTCTGTGAACCTATAATAGTATTTTATAGAGGTCTTACTTTTACATAACAGGCCACATAACATCCCCATACCACATGATATCATGTTCCATCAGAATACAGCAATTTTTTTTCAGATATTTTTTGAGATAGAGGTATTATAGAAAGGAGTGAATTCTACAATGCTGTGAAACAGGTGAAAACAAATGAGCTGAATGGTAGATAAATTGAATCTGTAAATCAATAGCCCTCATAGAAAATTGAATGATGAACTGCTAAGATATAGGGAGAACTTTCTGGTAGGGATTTTCGGGTCCTATACTGGGCACCAATTTGCTCAATATTTTTCTTTGATTTTTTGGAGGTCATACCCATCAGTGCTCAGAGGTTACTCCTGGTTATCTGCTCAGAAATCCCTCCTGGCAGGCACGGGAACCAGATGGATTCATACCACTTTTGGTCCCGGGCCCGCATCAAGCAAGGCAGAAGCCCTCTCACTGTGCTATCTCTCCAGATGTTCAATATTTGTTATCAGTAACTGGGATGATGACAGTGGATAAACTATTTTTGGACAACTTTTAAGAGTAAAGAGAATGATATTGATGACAGAAAATCAAAAGTATCTCAATGGACTAAACTTGACAGGATGAAGTTTAAGAATGAAATTTAGTGATACGAATAAAATGTTCCTTTCCTGAGTCTTAAAAATTTTTAGTGAGAAAAACTTAAATTAAAAGCAGTGAATATGCAACCTTTGGGAAAAGATACATAATTTTCATGTTTTACTTTTAGAGAGAATCAATGAAATATGTCAAATACACCATTGTGCCTCTTTAACAAATTATCAAAACACAATGGCAAACAATGCATTATTCATAAGACAAGTCTTACCTTCCATCTGATAATTCTCCTTTCTGTTACTTTGTAGATGTAGAATATTAGTAATACTTCTGAGGACTCTTAGATTAAAATAGAAACAATAGTAAAAATGGAAATATTGGCTTAAAAATAAAATTGATCAGCTTGATCACTAGTTAACTATTATTACTCGAAATCTCTTGCTTTCTTATCTCTCAAATAGGAATAAAAACAAGTGATAAACCATAGAGTTGATGAAAGAAATGCAGAGATAAAATTCACACAAGTATAGGTCATGGGAAGTACCCAATAACTCTGACTTACTATTACCAATCACAAATGTATAAATCAAGTAATTCAAACAGAAAAAAAGGAACTTCCACAAATCCATTGCATTCTTCAGATATACTATTTTAAAAGAAAGTAACTATATATATATAATTTATGGTACATATGAATTCAAAAAATTTTATTTATAAATTAAATTTAATTATATTCAATTTCCATTTATAAAAAATCATCGAATTTATTCCTAACAGCACTTAGAGCTTATATTGATGACAAGATTGAATATTGAATTGACTTCACATTTATTTGATTATTTTTATATTAATATTTATTGATGATTTAAGCTTATTTTTCACAAAATCTAATCTCTGAAGCCTTAATTATATTTTTAGTAAGTGCCAGACTTATGCTAATAGTGGAAAATCAGAAAGAGGTCATTCTTTTCATAGGAAAGAAAATCAGATGAACAAAGAACAAGACCATGGACCAGGAGACAGAGGAATAATGAAGCACTGAAATAGAATGTGCATAGACTCACATGAATTATTTACTTTTTAATGCTTTCCTAGAATTTTTCTGATTTATAAGTTGAAGATTTTTGTCAAGTAAGCCTATAAGCATAATTTTTCCAACAGCATGCAATCACTTCATGAATGTAACATTTCACTAACATATGTCTTTCTTAAAAGACTTAATGCTCTTAAGCACTTAGAGCAAACATCAATTTTAGTTATTGTTACAAAGATAGTTGGGTCATACCCTATTGCTCACAGGTCTTACTCCTGCCTCTGTACTCAGGGAAAGCTATGTGGTTCTGGAGATTAAACTGGTAGTAATATACAAGCAAAGTGCCTAATTTCATATACTATCTCTTTGGCCTGTAAATATAAATTTTGGATGCAATAGGAAACATAAAACTTGATGTATACTGCAATATTTGCTTTAATGCAGGGATCTACAACTTAACCCTCAGAATCTTCAAAGTGCTTTTGTGTTAAAAAGAAGTGAAAATTAAGATTCTTGAGGAAAATTAAATAGTTGAAAAAACTTTCAGAAACTAGTTAGGGGTTTTTATCTTTAAACAAGTTTATTTTTGAAAGAAGAGCAAAATGATCAAAACCAATAAAAATTTTTGATATTGATATAATAGGTTAATTTGGAGGTTAATTTGCATTGGTAATGAGGGCTTATATTTTTCCCACTTGCAACTCTTATTTGCCTAAATAATGCAACACAGGCAAGAATATTCAGAACTATTCCTGCCTAAACTTTATTATTCTCTACACATGGTTTTCTAATTTGACAATTACCTTGTTCTCATTTTTGTATTTGAAATAACACACTACACCTGGTAAATTGAAAATATTAAAAAGCTGGGATTCTTAAATTTTCTCATGCATATTTAATCCAGAACTTATATCTTAAGGCAAGTCACTCAGTTTATCAACCAAAGTTATTTGTCCAGTTCTTAAAAAATCATCCTACTCTGCCATTATTTACAAATGTCAAGTTTTACAAGAATATTTCTCAATATAGTATATTAATAAATTATCTGTTGTCACAGATTGACTAGATACTGGGTTAGCATTTTTGAATAAGGGTCAAATTTTGCTGCTCTGTTAGGAGATTCATCTCTTAATAGGTTTTGTGATCATTTGGACAGATTCCTCATTTCATCAAATTTCCCTTTCCACCCTGCTAAAAAGATAGTTCAAAGATACAAGTATAAAATATAAAAATGCACAAAATATACAATATATATACAAATATACAAAATATAAAATATAAAAATACAAATATAAAGTAAAGGGCTTTTTTCTTTGTTATTTCTGGAAGATAGGTGAATATATAAGCAGTAAAGGAAATAATGGTCAGTGATAGGCCAAGTACTTTTCCAATTAGCAGGAGGGAGAAGATGCTTTATCTGGTGATTCAAGTTTTCAAAGTGGAAGCTTCTAGGATAGAATAGTCCTCTCTTCTAAACAGTGAAAATAGACTCTTCTTGGGACAAGGGGGAACTTTGACTCAGTAAAAAAAAAAAAAAGACAAATATTTCATGATGTGTGCTCAAAATTGTCATGACCACATTAATTTAATTAATTATAATTTTATTACCTATTAAAATTATCTGTAATAAACAATTTAATAGTATAGACTTAATACATACAAATTATTCATCATAATTACTTATTGCCCTAAAGATACAAGTTGCAGGGGTCTGACTCTGAACTGAGATCAG
The DNA here is from genome assembly GCA_004027635.1 of Crocidura indochinensis. Classification (NCBI taxonomy): domain Eukaryota; kingdom Metazoa; phylum Chordata; class Mammalia; order Eulipotyphla; family Soricidae; genus Crocidura; species Crocidura indochinensis. The sequence continues at coordinate 10,356 of PVKC010022573.1, forward strand.
AATATTAGGCAGGAATTAAGGCATATGTCTTGCATGTGACAGACCCTGGTCCAAAATTCAGCACCTCATGGTCAGGTGCATTGTCAGGGTGTGGCAATGTGAAGCCTCTAAGCACAGTCCTAAAGATCTAATTAATTCCCAGCCCCAGAGTTCCTCTGCATTAAACCCTTTGCCCAGTTGGCCAAGAATGATGGTAAAGGGATCCTTGACCATTTGGGAGGTCCTTCTCACCAACCCAACAAATGTGAATTGAAATTACTGTGAGACTATCTTTAGTGGATATTGAGGGATAATTAAAGAGTCATGTATATACTATTATTGCCCATAAAAAGAAAACTCATTACAAAGAACTAAAAGAAAAGAAATAATTAAAAAAATAAAATTAACCTTTATTTTGTGCCCTACTAAAGGGAGCTCATTGAACAAACTTAATTGCTCCTGATTTTCTTTCATGCATATTCATGTATCAATTCATTTCTCTCCCTATTCTCTACCATTTCCTGAGGCTATAAATATCCAACTTCATTTTCAAAGGACAGCTTTGGTGGGTTAATATTCTCCAGGTTTTTTTTTATTTCTCAAGGGCTGCCTTTTCATTAGCTACATGGAGAGAGGCACCAAATTTATCCTTTTGTCAACTTCTGTACACTAACAGGTTTCTCACACAAAACAGTCAAAGTTTAGGGAACTTGAGTCAATAATTTCAGTGATTAGTCAGGAATGCATTATGAATCCTAAACATTTTTCATCTGCTTTGGTATATATTGAAGGCTAAATTTTATTTTCTTTATATTATGTCTTAATATCTTACAAATTTTCAACCCTCCATATCCAAATCTAGATCTCTATGTCCCTGTGGAATTAAAGAAGAAGATAGACCTAATTCTAGCTCAAACACCTACATAGAAATGATCTCTATCATCCACATTCCCATCATTTCAGTCCATATTTTTTCAGTAGCCTTTTTTCCTTCAGTGGATTCTCATCTGTACTAATGCTTTGTAATTTCTCATTTTTCTTTTCTCAGAACACCTTTGTATAACATGTCTCTTCTTTTTTTCTCTCCTCATTCCACATGTCTATTATTCTTGGCTAAACTTCCACCCCATCAGTCTTCTGAGAAGTGAAAATATTTCAAATATTTTCAGGTATAGTACTCAAGATATTTTTGTGTCACAGGAAGATATATACACAATATGCATTCAATGGAGAAAGAAGTCGTTTTTCATATCTGTATTTAGGAGCAGGTAGAAAAGCAATCAAATCTCTATCAAGAAAGTTCTCAAGATCATAATTTTTGCATAACATTTTAGAGTTTAAACAAAGTCATCTCAATACTTTTGGTATAAGAATGAGGAAATTGGGGTCTGAGTGATAGCACAGCAGTAGGATGTTTGCCTTGCATGTGGCTGACCCAGGGCTGACCTAGCAGATAACAAACAAAATGAAAAATCTGGAAGGACTGATCTTGGAGATCCTTGAATGATGAACTGTAGAAACTAGATAACCAACTGATTTTCTTTTATTTTTTTTAAAGAAAGATTTCCAAGGCAAATCAATGAACCCATCAAAGCTCTTGAGTCTGAATAATAAATGCACTGGCAACAGATGTCAAAGGAGCATTGCCAGAAAAATTAAGCAATAAATAGATGATTAATTAAATCAACACAGAGGAGCTATTTCAGAAGATATTTCAGAAGAGCATCTATATTTCAGAAGATATTTCAGAAGAGCATCTATACAAAGTGAATTGAAGGAGCTAAAGTACATATTAACAAATCATAGTAGCAGAATAACTCAGGTGAATAATCACATAGACAAATGCTCAGAGCTTTCAGCTTTCTCTCCTTTTTGCCAGCCACTAGAGGGTCAAATAAATCACCATTATTGGGGTCTTTCTGAGTCCCTAGATTATGAGTTCCTTTTTGAACAACAGCTATAAAATAAAATTCACAAGTTGTGAAATCATCCTACACATTGTCTCTCTAACACCACGGAATGACAACTTTAAAGAAGCAGGATAGAGGTGAAGGATTAATAAGTGAAGCCAGTCAGGAGAGAGTTATGGAGTCTATAACTTATCACCTGGTTGTCTCACTCTGAATGTCCTAAATCAAACTGTTCTTTCTTTATTAAACCAATGCCCAATTCACAAGAGTAAGAAGTTTGAGAGAGACAAAAGTACGTATTCAGGTGGGGTTTACATATCAAAGGTGATATTTACTGGAAAGAGGAAGATGGGACAACATCTTTATTTGGGGTTCATAGCGGGGTGTCATCTTACACAACAATATCAATTATGTGATTCAAGTTCTTTAAATATAGTAAATAAAAAAATAAATTCCACCCCAAATGCAATCTGTCAAAACAGATAATGAGATGGCTGGCAGTGGAAAATAGTATGAGATAACAGGGAACTCCCAGACAGTCAGGCTATACTTTCTTATGTCCAGAGAAGACATCAATGGTTCACATTCTCTGTGCAACTGGCCTTGATTAGAAACTAAGGAAAGCTAAGGAAACAGCCCTAGAGAAATTTAAATTAAGATTATAGAGCAGCAAGCCTCAGGAAGAGAAACATAGGTTACAGGGTTCCAGCTATTGATTTCAGATCAGGATCACAAAAGAATGACAGGGATGATACCAGCTCATCACATACTGGAGATTAACAGATGGCAAGGGACAGGATCCAGATGTTGCATATTGGACCAGGCATCGAGAGACTGAACAAGTGATAATATACATGAGTAAAGGAGATGCATGGATACTGGGATAGAAATGAACCCATATATTTTACTATACAATTAACTCTAACTTTTAAAGTCTCTGAGTTTTATATGAAAATCTTTCACACAAACTTAAGAACCAAAGATTCAGGAATAAATGTATTTCAGTAGTAACACAATCAGTCATTGTATATGATTGTGTTGCCCCACTCCTGGGTACAGATAACTTACCTGAGCCCTGCCCATTCCTGGGCGGGTCTTTGGGAACTGGATATTACTTTACTTTACCTGCAGACCCTGCCCATTACCTGGGAGGGGTCTTGGAAGGGTATATAGGTCTGTGATCTCTGGCTTTCTGGCCTTTTGCCCGTTTGGATCTTTTGGATCCTGGCCAACATGTAGGTCAGAGGTGACATGAATGAAAGATGTAGGGCTAGCTAAGATTAGCACGCTTAAATGATAGGAGCCACATCTGATGGCTAGGGCTGAATAAAGATGTTATCTCTTATGAAGCCTGCCTGTGAGTGAGATTTCTACCTGCCGCTCTCATGAAACTCCAGACCCCCTGGTTAGTGGGGGCTGGAGTGTGGCTTGGGATGGCAAACCAAGGCCTTCATCTCCATTCAAGTCCATCCTAAGAGCAGTATTACTTCAGGTCTGAGGTATAGCTTTATGGTAGATTACATGACTCATGTGTGAAACCAGTTGCCCAACTCTCATTCTTCCTGTGTAACCTTACTTACAAGAAAGACCTGCCCATTTCTGGGCGGGGTCTTTGAGGGATTACAAAAGGTTTGGTCAGAAGGCCAAGAGAGAGATCAGAGGATTTGGACAGGAGATTTGGAGAAGTTTGGAGAGAGATTGAACCTTGTGTGGTCTGCTGTGCTTCCAGAAAAATGTGAAAAAAAATTCACTCTAACAGTCATTTTCATACCTGCTAATCTTACTTGAGAAACATCCCAGGTTTCTTTTAAATAATGTAATAGTTGACATGACAAAGGAAAAAATCTTTATGTGATTTATTTAACTTCTACTTTCTTTCTCTCAGTTCCTCTTATTCATCATCATAATCATCATCATCATCATCATCAACAACAACAACATCATCATCAGTAGCTATGATTGGGAAGGATTCTGCTTTTGAGAGTGACATCTGAATGTCAGAGAGAAAGGTATTCAGAGGCTACTACTGGTTTTGTGCTCAGGGGCCACTAAGGTCAGTGATCAGGTGCATGAAAGGCATGCACTTTCACCCCATATGCTGCTCAACTTTTTTTTTTAAACATTAAACATTTAATTTATTTCTAATTCATCTTTAGCACTATGTATGGACTTAATATGACAATCATTGATTAAAGGTATGTTAGAGTAGTAGATATTGTTTACATGATACAATGATAACTAGTATTTTGTATTTCATTTGGAAATATTGTCTTTAAAAATTAGCAGACATTTGCAGTTGAAGATGCATTAAAAGCAGGACCTTAAAATAAAGGAAGAGTCATTGTAGACAAGCAAAGTAAGATTAGTAATGTTTCAGCATAAACATGAATGAGAATAAATAATTTTAGAAATTTCAAAATAAAATATTTCGCTAGTTGTTAGAAGTTGCTATAATTTTAAATGTACAGGGAGTTATTTCAAGTATATTCTATGGCAACAATAGTTTATTTTGTATACCTTCAAACTACAATAATCTGTTCTGCCTAATCCTAAATATTTAGCCTAAATATTTTAGGCTAAAATAAATGCCTAAAATATTCATATACTGAAGAGCAAACAAAATAAAGTTACAATTTTCTCTTCATCTATGCTGAGCATTAGTCTATGCATATTCAAAAATCATACTGTACAATTTTGTGCAGCTGTTCATTATAGGCAATGAGAGGAAATCATTACAGCAGCTTCCAGCCACTTGACTTCCACCTTCAAATAGAAGTTAAAAACTAAAGAGCTGGGACATGTTTTACATGCCAATAGAAGAAGGAGGGTGAGAGAATGTAAATTTCTTTGTTATACATGTGAATATTTCATAAAATGCAGTTGGCATCTTTCCAGTTTTTGTGGGATACTATACTATCATTTCACAAGTGAAAATTCACATAATTACAGTTTCAATTTCACTTTGAGAATATTGTTGGACTTCCTTTATGTCTGACCTACTGAACAGCTGTATCTTAAAATTGAAGTGTCTACTCACTGTTTCAATCAGTTTATGGAAATAAAGTGAGAATCATATTTGAAGTTATTATTGAAAGAATAAAAGTACGATGTCCTTAGAAGATGGGGAGACTGCTTTAATATTTATTCTTCAAGAACAAAACATGCAAAGCATTTATGAAACCAACACAGGTGCAGGATGAATTTACCCTACAATTCTGTCTACCCAGCATTTTTCTAGATGTTAGAGATTCAAAAGTAAGACAAATGAAAAGTATTTTCTGTGCTGAATCCAGAATATTTGTTACTTAAAAATGAACATTTTGCCAATTTTATGTCAGGCAAATGGAAGATAGTACACCTTAAATTTCCTTTCTGTTCATTATTCTAGAGACATGGTTATATTTCATATATATTTGTAAAATATATTACATATAGAAGTAATTCATAACTGATAATGCACCAATAATAAAATAAATAAAGTCTATGCTAGTATATCGATTTCACTTAAAACACTTTTTTTTATTAACTCAATAGAAAATACAAGCCCTGGAGTATTATTTTTGATAAAATTAATAAACCAATATTACTAATTAGCTGGTATCATCTAAAATTTAATATTATTGTTAATTAATTTTCTAGATATTTGGCTAAACAAATCAGAGAACAAAAGTTTTAGAATATTTCATTCTTAAAATAAAAATAAATTAAATCACATTTAACTTAAATTTGAAATATTGCTATTCATTAAAAACCAAACGAATGGTATATAATTGCTTAAATTAATAGATTAATAAAATAGGGTTGATGCTCCCATAGACACTCATATTTGTTTAATTACACTATCTTTGACATTTTATCCTTGGATACATATTAAAACACTGATAACATATCACAATAGATTAAAATATTAAAAGTTCTATGAGTATCTAGAGTCAATGATAAACAACAAGGTACCATTCATGTCACTGAGACTGGGCACACATCACAAATGAAAGAACAACCAGTGCTGATGGAGATAAGGGAAGAAAGTAACTTTCATTCACTGCTGGTGAGAATACTGTCTAATCCATTCTTTCTGGAAAACAACATAAATATTCCTCAATAATCTGTAAAGTGAGCTCCCATAATGTTCAGCAACACCAATCCCAGAGATATCCCTAAGAACACAAAAACACAATACAAAAATGCCCTCTGCACCCCTATGTTCATTGGAGTTCTATCCATAATAGCCAGAATCTGGAACCAACCCAGGTGCCTGAGAACAGATGAGTGGTTAAAGGAACTGTGGTATAGTTTAGATTTAGATATTTAATGTGTCTTTAATGATATGATACCATTGGCAAAACTAATAGAATAAAACATTAAATGAAATTTCATCAAATTAAAGAGTTTCTGCATGGCAAAAAGAACTAACAATGGATTACTATGTAGCTGTTAGGAAAAATGAAGTCATGAAATTTGCCTACCGTATTTTCTGGCATATAAGATGACTTTTGAAACAAACAAACAAAAAAGTCAACCGAAAATCGGGGGGTCATCTTATACGCCGAGTATATACCAAAAAAAATGTTTCAATATGCCGCTAAAGGAAAATTGTCTGAATGTTGCCACAAAACGAATTTTCCTACTCGATCCTGCACCAATCACTTCAAGGCTGCTGGGACCGCTTCTCTAACACAGCCAATCCAAGCAAGCTTTTTATGCATGAAAATTATACAGTGTTCTGTACCCGAATCTACACTGTAAAAAGCCTGCTTAGATTGGCCAGAGTCAGAGAGGACAGTATAACCTTTGGACCTTTGCTTGTTTTGATTGGCTCACTGTGGAAAATGCAATTGCAGCACAGGAACATTCTGTCTGATACAGCAAATATAGACCTACACCTATGTTTTAACTGTAAAATTAGGGGGTCGTCTTAAACACCGGAAAATATGGTATATATGGATGGATATGGAAACAATTATATTGAGTGAATTAAATCAGAGAAAGAGAGCTAACTAAACAAGGTATAGTCTCACTTATCTGAGATATTTTAAGAAAATTAAAAGGCAGTATGATAATAATACCCAAAAATAATAGAAATGAGGACTGGAAGGACCAGCCCATGATGTGAAACTTACTGCAAGAGTGTTGTGCATGCTTATAGAAACAACTAGATTATTAAATATCATGACAATAATAGTGAGAAAAAAAAACAGAAAGCCTGTTGAAAACAAGGTGGGCATGGGAAGAAGAGGGAGTTGGGAGACATTGATGGAAAAGTCATGCTGATGAAGTGAGGTTTACATTTTTATTTATTTTTTTTTTGGTTTTGGGGTCACACCCGGCAGTGCTCAGGGGTTACTCCTGGCTCCATGCTCAGAAATTGCTCCTG
>PVKC010022574.1:0-17620 GCA_004027635.1 Crocidura indochinensis
TACTCCCCATGGGCGCTTCCTCTTCTCTGATGAATTACCCAGTTGTCTTAGTGGCTTCCTCAAGGAGCTTCAATTCCAGAGTAATGATCTTATTATGTGTTGATTCAACACATCATTGCCAACCACTCTCTAGCTCCTTGAGGTTAACATTGTCCGCTCCATGTTTCTTTTACACCCAGGAACCTAATTTTTAAATTTATTTTTAGTTCGTGGGCCACACCCAGTGATGCTCAGTGATTACTTTTGGTTATGTATTCATGAATCACTCTTGGCAAGCTCAGGAGACCATATGGTATGCCAGGGATTGAACCTGAATTGGCCACATGCCAGGCAATCACCCTAACCACTGTACTTTCTTTCCAGACCTACAAGCCCTGTTTTAATGCCATCCATATACAGCATAAAAAACAATCAGGGGGACACGGGAGAAACAAATGGGTTATTCTAGAAAGATATATTCTTCAATTTTGAACCCCAGTTAAAGTTCCATGTAATTTATATTTTACAATTAAAGATATGTCCTTGGCTTGCTCAGATTCATACTACTCTGCTCAGAAGTGTCCAGATAAGCCTACTTAGAGCTCAGAACATTTTCTTTTCTTTTCTTTTTTTTAAAGGACTGGAAAGCACCCACGGGACTCGAACCACCAGAGGTGATTGGTTTCAAAGCAAAGCTTTGTGACTGCGAAGTAACCGCTGAGCTAAGACCAGTCCACGCTCAGAACATTTTCTAAGTCAATTTCAGGTGCCCCACATTTAATTCCACGTTCTGACTTTTACACACAATGACTTAATAATCTCCCTTGTCCACATCCTTAGTTTCCAACTAACCCCAGGTTTGTTTGCTAATCATATTTACCATGTGTGCATCCTCTGTGGTACACAGCTTTGGGAATAGTATGGGTAGAGGCAGACTGCAGCCCCAGATTCCACTCATGTTAATCACCAAGCAGGACTCAACATGAATTGTTTAACTTATTTATGCTATTATCTCTGCTTTACATAGTTTTTCTTCTTCTTTGACTTGACCAATTTACTCATGGTATAAGATTGAGCTCAGAACCAATAGTTAGAAGCCTGAATGTCGATAAAGATATTTTCTTATCTTATACATAGAAAAGCATTAGAAAAAAATCATAGATATTAAGCCATCAAGTTACCAAATTGATTTATATGAAATATTGATCTCCATATTGAAAACTATTGTCATTCTGGAATGGGGATGGGTAAATTACTCTTCCTGACAGAGAGACTCACCATCCAACAAACCCAACTTACATCTTATAACATATTAACAGTGCAGCTCCATTGCTTGCTCTTGGAGTATATGGCTGCATATACAGCTGCATGATACCTTCAAATTTTTCAGTACTGATATCCCAATAGGATCACAGCAAATTTGGTGTGAAAGTTGCAGAGAAGCACACCAAACTCATCAAGCAAAGACAACAACACAGAAGGCTCAACCAATACCAACCGGTTCAGTAAATCCTCAGACAATGGCTTTAGTAAAACCATTGTGAGATATAACAATCGTTGAAAATGGACTTTTTTGATCTATTTTTTTGATAATTTAATTTTGTTGTAACAAGCAATATGAAGTAAATTTGTGCCTGCAAAAGGGAAGGAATTGTGTGTAGGGGTTGTTATGGGGGTAGGGAATAGTGATGGAGGTAGTGGAACTGCTATTGGACTTTTTTTTTTGGGGGGGGGGTCACACCTGGCAGTGCTCAGGAGTTACTCCTGGCTCCATGCTCAGAAATTGCTCCTGGCAGGCACGGGGGACCATATGGGGCACTGGGATTCGAACCGATGACCTTTTGCATGAAAGGCAAACGCCTTACCTCCATGCTATCTCCCGGGCCCCGCTATTGGACTTTTGAATACCTGAAACAATAATATTATGAACAACTTTGTAAGTCAAGTTGTTTAAATAAAATACAAGAAATAATAGATAAATTAAATATTTGTAAGAAAGACACCACAAACTCTACTTTGAAGAAGGACCTAGAATGGAACTGTAACTAGAAAAAAAAAACCAAATTTATAAGGCTTAGCAAGAAGTCATGTATGGTCTTGATATTATGACAGACTTGATATAGTCTGTTGTACCAAGAATATAGTCATATGCACCTTTATCTATCCAAATTGTAAGTTACTTCAACTAGAAAGTACTGAGAGTGTATCTTTAGACCTCCATGCCTAGCACCTCACCTATACGGCAAAGACACTTAAGCACACCTAATGAACTGATATGAACCTGCAAGGAAATGACTCAGCAATGATAAACTAGGGTCTGTAGTAAGTAAAGATAAGATTTCTATCACTTTTGTATTTCTTCTCTCCTTGGATTTCCTTCCTGTTGTTGGAATTTTGGTAGAGTGTTGATTTCTTGATAAAGTTGCATATCCATGCATCTATTCATCAAGGAGTTATTTAACACAAACTATGTTTGAGTTACTGAACCTTAAAAGTTTTGTATTTTATGATCATGACATAGAAATTATAATATAGTTAGAAAAGTAAAGCATTGATGCCTATCAGTTATATGTATTGAGCGCTCATTTTTTAGGATATTTGGGAAATACCATTCTGAATAATTGATACTGCCTCTCCACAACCCTATCCAATTCAGAAAAGAAGCTAGAAATTCACATATTGAATCTGATATCAGAAAAGCTGTTTTAAGTGCAATAACTTGAGCTGAACCATGCAATATGTATTTAATTCAATATATAATTCATTCATTTATTAAATTATTCATTTGTTCATTTCTTCTTAGAACAAATATTTGATAAGAGTCTACCAAACATTGCACTGGGTAGAGAGTGTTGACAACATGGTTTATAAATTTGCAGAGTGCCAACTGGCAGAAAGACAAATGATGGCGAGTGACTCATAAATAAATATATAATGGTAGGTCTATGAATAAAGAAAACAACGAAGTGCTATGAAGCACGGTGATGGTGAATACTCTGATTTTAATTATGAAAAAAAAAACCAGTGTACTGATATGTTGCTAATTACATATAAAAAAGTAGTATATGCAAGAGTGAAAAAAGTATTTACCTATGGGGTAATGAATCACAAAATGCCTGAATTAGCTTTTTCTTTTTTAGCACAAGTGGCCAGTGAGTAAAAATGACTAGAGAATGAGGTGAGAGACACTAGATCACACATTACTGCAGGCCTTATTAAATATTTACATTTTATTCAAAAACTAGAGAGGTCACTAGAAAGTTGAAACAGAGGAGTAATATAATCCAATTTGTGTTTTGTAGAAGGTAAATCAAGAATATGCATTAATAATGAATAGAACATTTTAATTTTTCAAAAAATACATATATAAAAGATTAGAGTGGAAAATTGGAGACAGAGATGGAACTATGACACAAGGGAAATGGTTGTTATTTCTACAATGAGATGATTTATTGATAATGGTTTACAATTAACATAGCTGATTCAATATTCCTGAACAAGGTTGATTGGACAAAACTAGAAAATGGGCTAAATCTTACCAGATGAAAGAAAATAAGTGTAAGAGAAATTCCAGATTCAGGAGATGAACAACTGAGTATCCATCACAACCATTCATTATTTTATCTATAATATTCAGGCATTATATTTTGCATTAATATAATTTTTAGTTGCTATAACAAAGCTTTGAGGTATTTTTCTTCCTATTTAACAGTAATGAAGAAACAGAGTGTCAGAGAAACTCGTGAATACATGGGAGAAAAAAACAAGGCTTAAACTTTGACCTTTTGTACTCTAAGCACTATGTTCTTCACATATATATATTTATTAACACATTATTTATTTATACTTCACAATGAATATTTTTATGTATTTAAATTGTATAACATTTTTGCACTAGTATTAATATCAGCTTATAAATTTTTATTAATAATTTTTACTTTGACCAAAGTGGATTACAAAGCATTCACAGTAGTATTTTAGGTATGCAGAAAAGAGGAGTTCATTGAAGAAAACTCAGAAAGGTCCCTGAAGCTAAGACCCCTTAGAGGGGTCTTAAAGGCAGATCTGCAAGATTGATATCAGAGGACTAGCAGTGTTCAAATAAGAAAGAATACTATGGACAGAAACCTAGGGATAAAAGAGATCATAAGAGTTCTTGGTTCAGAAAATGGTAATAAAATAATATGGCTTTGAGTGTGCAAGGTGTAAGAATGATCTATCAAGAGGCAAAGTTCAAAATAAGACAGGAAAGACTTTGAAATTAATCTGTGTATAAAATATCATCTTCAGATGGTTTTTAGGCAGTAGAATGACAAGTTCAGATCCTTTTTTTTTAAGAAGAGTTCCAGAATTTTGGGAGTGCTGTGAAGGAGAAAAAATAGTTGGTGTTGCAGAAAGAGACATTTTTGGAAAATCGAAAAAAATGCATTCCTTTTTTCAGCATCTCTCACAGATCAGTTTAAGAATATGAGCATGCATTATGTATAATTTGGGTGTTTTTAAAAAGGATCGTGTTTCATTTTTGTTAAATATAGAGTTGCTAACACTTGGAAAGTCTCGGAATAGATTTTATTTTCCAATTAGGATGGAGACGGGGTATAGTGACTACCTATTGGCTAACAATATTGCCATGTCAAATTTTATACTTTCCAATCTAAAATTTCCTGTCTGTTTTAGTTTCTGTAAACCAATAACATGCTGTTTATATAAAAATGTAAATAAAAAAAAGCAAAGAAAAGATACAGCCTCCCAATTCTTACCACAGGCTGTGTTCTTTACACTGACTGTATAGAAAGAGGAGGTACAGTAAATGCACCCCATATACACCTCAACCCAGGCTCTTTGCCTGATCTGTATTGTGAACTGGGGGACAAAAAAAAAACATTTTACATAGAACTTTAGAACTTGAATCATTTTGCTCTGCCTCATATTTCTATATATTTTTACAAGTAAAGAAAAGAAAGAAGAAAAAAATGTGGATGGGATCCAGGGACAAGAGGTCTCAGGAGCACTGATTAAAAAAATCAGATTTAAATACCCAAACCATAGTCAACAACAACAAAAGAATCAAGAGACCCAAACTATGACAAGCTCAACACAAAAGGTACTTGTTACACTTGTAGTTCAGGGAGCCAAGAATGGATGTATGGGATGCATGCTGGGAACTATGGTGAAGGAAATTCAACACTGGTGGTGTGAATGGCCCTAATTCACTGTCACTATATGCCTGAAATACAACTGTGAAAGACTTGGAATTCACAATGGTTTCAATAAAATTTAAAACAAAAGGACATTAGCACTGTTATGTTTATTGAGCACCATTGACACAAAACCATGAACTACTCAAGTGTCCAAGAACAAAGGACTAGAAAAATAAACTAGGGTACAGATAGATACAAAAGAATATAATAGCTTGGCTATTAGAAAGACAAAAACCTGCAATTTGTTGCTATGTGGGTGGAACAGGAGGTCATCATGCTGAATGTAGTCAGCCAGAGGTAAGAGGGACAAATTCAAAAAGACAAGATTCTTTGTCACATCCTCCTTGTTTTCTTTTCCCTTGTCTTCCTACTCTTGACAGGGTTGTCATAACTTTGAGAAATCAATTATACTCATCATATAAAAGAATGCTTAAAAACAAGCACTCAAGACAAATAAATGGTGAAGAACACAAAAATTTGGCACATATTTTCCTAACTTTAAGATAAAGATTCCCAACAAGAAAAACACTTTTATAAGTACTGGTTCCACTGCTTAGAGTAGATTATATCAAGCAATTGAAACACAGAGATACTCTAAGCTGCATATAATATACAAAGGTAGAAACAGACATTCTTTAATTGTAGTACTGCCATAAAACATTATTTATTGCTAAATTTGGAACCCTGAGGAAAGCATCAGCAAAATATACATCAGTTCCTGATAATATTGTTATGATAATATTTGTTATGCTTCTATGGTGGCACTAAAAGGCAAAATTGAGAAGTTGTAGCAGAGATCATATAGGTCACAAAGCATAACAATATTTATTAGTTGAACCTTTACAAAAAGTTTGCTGACTCCTGGTCGAAGAAACTTTTGATTTCTTTAAGCATAAAATACCAAAAAATAAGATAGAGAACATTTATTTTTATACATTTTCATTAATCACATATCACTAATATTGTATCATTCCTGGTATTTCTACAGTCTTTTTTTTTGAATAGCATTTTTTGTGTATGTTAGTAAATTGAAGGCATAAAACCCTATCAGTGATACTATCTTAAGTCATGGTGACTAAAATAACATTAGATAACTAATTTTAAAACACAATCATTGCCTTTTATTATCACTTTTTGTTTTGCTCTCATGAGGCCAGGTGGAAAAGCTTTATAGATGCTACTTGATCCACGAAAAATACTAAAAAGTTGTTTCTTATTACTAAGCATTAGCAAGTTTAGCTTCTTTAGGAGCAGACACTATGACAAAGATTTGAAAGCAGTTGGTCTACCTGGGAAGCAAGGTGAAGGGGTAAACAATGGTCAGGATAAAAGGTTAATGTCAAAAGATAGTTGAATTGAAAAATAACTGCTATATTCTAGACTCTAAGGAAATTTAGAGTTTCATACCTCATACTTTGTACTACTGAGGAGCAAGGAAATTGGGCTATTTAACTATCTACTTTTGTTTCTTGGTTGTTTACTCCTGGGTTATTAACCTCTTGGATTTTTCCATCTCTCTCTTCAAAAGTAAGTTGATGACATTCTTAAAACTAGTCAAAGCCTTTAGGGAGAGACAAACATATATTACAGGCAGGAAATTGATTCAGTACTATGCAGGAAGATGTTGGACCAGTAGCATATGGGTGTACCCAAGACAATTTTGATGCAATCACAGAAGTCTTGTTGAATGTTGTTACTCTTCCTGCTTCACATCTACTATTTAATCCTCTTTACTTTGAGGAGAAATTTTTATGAGTGCTAAGACAAAGCTCCAGAGAGCTTAGAACTCATCTTCAGAAAGATTATTATTTAACTACTAATTCTAATATTTTCAAGAACCCACTAGTCCCAGTATGCCACAGTCTACTCTAATATGATGCAAATTTGCATTTTCTTATGCCTGTTTTCCATTTTAATGGAAAAAATTCAGAACAAAGTAGTCACAATCCACCAAATCACCCCCAGGATATTGTATACCTGCAAGGAACACAGCTGCAAGATGTATTAAGCAGCCAGTCTTCATAGTTGGCATTTTTTTTTAAAAACAATTTAATGATGGCTATTTTAGCAGAAATTGGGAAATGTTTTGTTTGGAACCTTAGAAGCGTATACCCAGGAAAGAAGAAAACGTGTTTAAAGAAAGCTATTAAGTGCTCTATAAAGTGTTAGCTGGTATCATTATCAAAGACTTAAAAACACAAATGACTAGTTTTGAACATCCCCTCCCCTACTTTAGTTACAGCTTCATGTGTGGGTGTCAGCTGAAATGGACTTATTTATGGCACACTGACTAACATATGGAAAAGACTCATACCCATGTTTTTGTAATACTCCACAGGGCAGATCCAAAAGTGATGAGGAGGAAGGAAGAAAACTCTAAGATGATTGAACTGTGATGAGAAAGAGTTTTCTGGCAGCTCTTAGAGTCCTCAACTAAAGCAATCCTCCCTTGTGAATCATAGACTCTCTACCCCTTGAGGTGGAGGTGCTGGTTCTACAGTGGACTCAGTCACCTAACTGGGAGTTCTAAATGTTTCTTTTAAATAATGCTCCTTGGAGTCTGCTAGCCAAGGGTTCAGTCATGAATTTCTTTCTGCTGCTCTCTCTGTAATATGGAAAATAAAAATAGTGATGGGACTTTTTCATAGGGTTTGTCTGTGTCTTCTCTAAGATAATGTCTATACAGCTTTTAGCACAAACACCTTGCCTTAGTAACCACTGCATTGATACTGTTTTTATTTGTGGTAGGGAAGGGACTCTTAACAAAGTATGGATTTGCAGAGAAATTCTTGTAAAAATGGATATGAGCACAGTCTGTGTCTTAAATATGACCCAGTAATAAACACAAATATGGACACATCAGCTTTCTTTCTTACAAAGAATGCCCAATATCTCTATGTTGATGTAAAGGGATTTCATAAGAATGAATTAGTTTAGAGAGACATGCTGATCTGGATTTCAGGGAATAACAAAGCTGGTTAAAGCTAACCTGGATGAGGGCTGGGATTTTTGAGATATAGAAACAGGTAAGACAAGTGATCCCATGCCATTTCTGAAGAGCTCAGAAGCAGGCACAATAAAGTCCAGGGAATCTTAGACAATCAGACAATCAATTCCAAGCATTTAGCCAGGAAAATAAATATAAATATGAACATAAACCTTATGAGCCATATGAATTCTCAGAAAGTTTGTTCCTATGAATAGGATTATGATCATCCCAGACCCATGAAAATAATAATTGAGAAAAAGAACTTTGAAAGCATTAGAAAATGTTGAACATTTACTACTAAATAATGTATTTTTAAGTGCTATTAGATATCTAATACGACATTGCCTATTTCAGGCACATTGGAGTATATCACCAATTCAGCTGCCTTATGGTACAGGGTGATATTACTTTTTATTGTCATCTTATTATAGACAAGAAACTGTAGTTATCAAAGTAAAACCACTTACCTGAGGTTTCAAGATATATAGGTGGAGTTCGTTAGGAGAACAGTTTACTCAAGAGGGAAGGATTGTTGGAAAAATATTTTTTGTAAATCATTTTTCTTTCTCTAAGCCAGAGTGGTTCTTACTGTGTCTTCTGGGTTTTATAGTGACAGCTAATCATGCTGAGCCCAGTCTCTATACTTTTCTTATTTTTGTCATTTTTAAGCCCTGGTTATGACCTGTTCTGTGTCAAATTGCATGAAGGACAATATAAAATGGGAAATTAAGAAGGAGAATAGAAGTGAGAATAGAATTTGCATTGGCAAAGTGTCTACATCTCCCAGTTTTGGGTAGACAGTCATGAAGAAAGTGAAGTAGGGATTTTTCATGGTTATTAAGTGAAGATATTGACTATAAATAAGATTTCCATCTAACACCATTTAGAATGGGATATTCAAATACCTCTGTCCAGCAGGGAGTCAGTTGTAGAGTGAGACAAGCATATAAGAAGGCATACATATAAACACCACACATGAACTATATAAACAAAGTAAGGGACTCTCCAAACTTTAGTGCATTTTAGGCAGCCCTGAGTGATCTCACAGGCCTGTCATTTATTCAATATAATATTCTCCCCAAACAGGATGACATTGTTTAAGTTTATAAAGTATCAACATATAATAGGTACATAAATAACAGATGAGGTATTTCACATGGCTAATCAGCAGGCATCCTTAAAAGAACTGAGTAAAGAGGGGCCCGGGAGATAGCATGGAGGTAAGGCGTTTGCCTTTCATGCAAAAGGTCATCGGTTCGAATCCCGGTGCCCCATATGGTCCCCCGTGCCTGCCAGGAGCAATTTCTGAACATGGAGCCAGGAGTGACCCCTGAGCACTGCCGGGTGTGACCCCAAAACAAAAAACAAAAACAACAAAAGAACTGAGTAAAGAGGTAACAATTTACTATTCTATTTTGCCTGTGTTGTTCCTACGTTTATGCTTCCACATTTGCAGTAGGCTGATATTTGTCATTTATTCTATGTATATCAGCTATTTATTCTTTCCTGAATTCCCATTTTCAAACCCTTTGTATTCTAAGACCTAAACTCTTTTAACTAGGGCCATATTCTTTCCTTAGGTGTTGTATTACTGATCAGACCCTAATCAATATTTATACTATACCCCAGTATGAGATCAGGTGATGGGGTTACTGGATCCCTCCCTACTTGGTATTCCTTCTCCACCCTAGGACGTGGTCTGGTTTTAGCTAATAAATATTAGCCTAGATTTCAGGCCATCCTCTACTAAGTTGCTTTCCTTCTTAAGAGTAGCAGACTTGTATGGTGGGATTCTGGGCTTGACTGTTGGAATTCCTGAACCCATTCTTGCACCTGTTCACTATGTGGTTTATTTCTTGCAACGATATTTGCTTCCAGACCTTCGTCTCTCCAAGTCCTAGTTTTGGAGCCTTGGGATCCACTTATCCTTGGAGTTTTGTTAAAGGGATGATTTCCTACAGACTTCTATGCAAGCAGTGGTTCGTTCAATTGACACTGCAGAAAGCACAGAAAGTCTAGCGTTTCTAAATATAAAGTTATACAGTGTCCCCTAGCTGTGTGATCTTGGATAAGTCATTTGGCATCCCGTGCTTTCAAAAAGTATCAAGTAAGCTTACTTTGTAGGGTTACTGTAAATAATAAATAAATTAATGATGCAAAATGTCATACTATAAGTAGAATATTTAAGGCTTGACTTCACACGTGTCTTTGGAGTTATCATACCTGGCTTGATTGGAGTTGATTCATTGTAGAAAATAGGCCAGAAATCAACTTTATTCCCGACTTGGCAGCCAAGCAAAGGTGGGAATCATTACTCTGCCAATCTCAGTTATGTCTGACCTTGAGGAAAACCAAACCAACAAAAGTTATTCCAAATCCTCATAGCCAAAGCAAGTAGAAGGGGTCAGTTTTTCTCTGCCAACTATTGGCTTGCTTTCCTGGTATTTAAAACAAATTTCACTGACAAAACAAAGTCCATTGATATCCCCCCAGAAAGGGGCAGGAAACAAGGTTTGGAGAGATATCATAGGGTTAAGGAACTTGCTTTAAACACAGCTGACACTGGTTTTATTCATAACACTGCATATAGTCAGTCCCCAGAGCACCACCTTAATGATCCCTGCTCTCAGAGCCAGGGGTAAACCCTAAACACTGTCACCAAGTGTGGATTCAAAATAAACTGAAAAAGAATACACACAGAACAAAAAGAAGAAAACAAATGGAAACTTTCCCCCTTCAATCCATACGACTAATATATTAGATCTGTCAATAAGAAAGAAGTGAGAAGGTTTAAGAGAATATTTAATAGCACTAATACCTAGGGATCCTTTAATATTTTGACATTAACCTGGTAAACAGAAACTTCACCAAAAGCAGATCTGCATACAGGTTGGAGAGAAGAATATGGTCAGGTTTCTCTGGCCTGCAATATTTTTCTAAGCACATTGATAAATTGATTCCTGCTCTGATTCTTCAAACTTTTATGCAGCTATGCAACTATTCACCTTCCTGTTCCCATTAGCAATAATCTTGTCCATATAGATTCAATGATATGTCAATAGATGAATTATAAAAAATGGAAAGTGACTACTCTATCCTTTTTCCATAAATATGTGTAGTAGGGCTTACTCTTGGCTCAGCAATTGGGGATCACTTCTGATAGGCTGAGGGGATCTTATGGAATGTTGGGTATTGAACTCGGATCTGCCCCGTGCAAAGCAAGCACCCTAGCCATTGTACTATCTCTCTAGTCCTCAATAAATGGGGGGGCCGGAAGGTGGCGCAAGAGGTAAGGTGCCTGCCTTGCCTGCGCTAGCTTTGGATGGACCGGACCATGGTTTGATCCCCCGGTGTCCCAGATGGTCCCCCAAGCCAGGAGCGACTTCTGAGCACATAGCCAGGGGTAACCCCTGAGTGTCACTGGGTGTGGCCCAAAAACCAAATAAATAAATTAATGTGGAATTTTGTTTATTTATTTATTTATTTATTTTGTTTTTTTGGGTCACACCCAGCAGTGCTCAGGGGTTACTCCTGGCTCCATGCTCAGAAATTGCTCCTGGCAGGCACGGGGGACCATATAGGACACCGGGATTCGAACCCATGACCTTTTGCATGAAAGGCAAATGCCTTACCTCCATGCTATCTCCCGGGGCCCCAAATGTGGAATTTTGAATTACTGAGCATAATATTGCGTTTATTACTTTCACTATAAAACAAAAGCTATGCACCTTATTTTGAAAACTTTTTAAGAGCATCTTGGTTGTTTCCAGATTCTGAAATTGTAAATAGCACTGCAATGAATATAGGTGTGTAAAAGGCATTTTTGTAGAATGGTTTTAGCATATGCTACTGATACTAATTCTGAAGAGCTCCTATTGTTAGTTATTTGTGCCACTCATCTGTTGTTAGACATCTGGGTTGTTTCCAGATTCTGACTATTGTAAGTAACACTGCAATGACTATAGGCTTGCAAAGAGCATTTTTGTGTTGTGTTTCCATGTGATCCAGCAATACCAGTCCTAGAGATATCCAATTATTCTTATTGGATATTTGCAGTATCCCAATAGCTGTTGACCTTAAAAATTATTCTCTGTTTCAAAGATTTTTAGAAAAACTAACCTACTTTCTTCTGGAAATCCTAAATTATATTATCACAAAGAAACAAAAACTCTTGAAGCAGAGTTTATTTTTTATTTAAATTTGCTTTTTTAATTTTTTATTTATTTTTAAAAATTTTTACAATGAGATTACCATGAGATACAAAGTTGTTCATAATTGAGTTTCATTTATATAATGTGCAACATCCATCCCTATAACAGTGCACATTTCCCACCACTAATGTCTCTAGTTAGCTTCAAACCCTCCTTTTACCCACCCCTTCTACCTGCTTCTATGACAGACACCACAGAAAATGCATACTCTTTTACTCTTTCCCATTTGACCCTTCTAAACACTGTGGTTTGTAATATTGCTACCAAAAAGGTATTATTCATATTACTTAACCTCTTTCAGCATCCAGTTTTTGTTCAGATGGATAATTTCCAACTATTATAGTCACATTGGTTTCTTCTCTGCCTTAATTGCACTCCTCAGTTCTTTGTGGAGCATTTCATATCATGGACTAGTCTTTCTGGCTCTCATCTCTACTATCTTTGGGTGTTATGATCATACTAAATTTTTTATATCCCACAAATGAGTGTGATTGTTCTATCTTTCCCTATTCCTCTAACTCAATTTGCTCTACACGACACTCTCCATCGCCATCCATGAGTAAGCAAATTTCATGACTTTATTTTTCCTAACAGCTGCATAGAAATCCACTGTGTAGATATACAATAATTTCTTTATCTACTCATCTGTTCTCTTACCCTTGGGTTACTTTCAGATTCTGGCTATCGTGAGTAGTACAGCAATGAACATAGGAGTAGAGAGGGCTTTTCTGCATTGTTTTTGGATCCCTAATGTACATTCCCAGGAGCAGTATTGCTAGGTTATACAGGAGCTCAATTTCTAGGTATTTTTTTTGAGAAAAATTTCATATTATTTTCTAAAATGACTGGACTAGTCTACATTCTCACCAGTGAAGGAGAATCCTTTCTTATGCCTTGTACCAACACTGGCTCTTGTTCTTCTTGATATATGTTAGTCAAAACATAGTTAAAATTACTTTATCTACTGAAATTACTTACTATTTAAAATCCTGATTTAAATTCCTTTCAATTCTTTCTTATTAATTAAAAATGTATGTATCTAATGTATATTTTAGAAAGTCATTAAAAGAGTAAGGAATTGATCTAAACATGTCTGGTTTAAGTTTAACCACTATTGTATGTTTTGGGGCAAATCACTCTTACCTGTACATTAGGGTCTTATTTATTTATTTATTTATTTATTTATTTATTTATTTATTTATAAAATGAAGTTAATTAGACAAAACTGAACAAAAGTTTCTTCCTTCTCTAATTGTGAATAGTTGTGTTTTCATCCTTCAATGCTATAAAAGTTACAGGCAAGATTTCATATGTAAAGTACAGTGGCTTACATGTGTACACACAGACATATATACTCCCGAATAATGTGTGATTATATGATATGAATAATATACACCATAGCCCATCTCAAGTTAAGAATGAATTTAATGTTAGAAGGAGCAAAGCAACAACTGAAAATTATTTCCCAATGACCACACTATATTTAATTGTGATTGTTATTGTCATATATATACATACAATTTGGAGTCTCTAGTAGTTATCCTTCCTTTATAATAGAATGCATGTTATTAGAAAAAAGTGGGGGCCTGTGAGGTGGTGCTAGAGGTAAAGTGTCTGCCTTGCAAGTGCTAGCCAAGGAAGGAATGTGGTTCGATCCCCCAGCGTCCCAGATGGTCCCCCAAGCCAGGAGCAATTTCTGAGCACTTAGCCAGGAGTAATCCCTGATCATCAAACGGCTTTTTTGCATTTACAAAGATATTTTTTGGAAACAGTTTACCGAATCAGAAGAGCAGTTGGCAATTTGATATAGATTATTATGAGTCATATTTTTGTAGATATTAGCAAGTAGAATTTTGGGCATTTAAGTAACCTTTCTCATCTTATAAATGGTCAAATGATACTTTTTTCATCTTCATAGTTTTCTGTTTCCATTTCTTTGCTCTGCATGTTCCACTACCATTACATTTCATGACCTGGAGAACAAAAACAGAGGTGATAAACTTTATCTATACCAAATACCAGTATTTCAAAACATAATGGGAAAGAAGGCACCATATTTATTGACTCTTCCCAATATATTTTCTTTCCCAGTTTTGTTTGTTTACAGAGTTAGAATATTCTTGATAGAAAGGGAATAGAAATATTAAAGGCTCAGAGGTCATCCTAAAAAAATACTAAGAAATTCACTCACATGGTATTTGCTCCTCAACGAAGGGTATAAATTATACAAATAACTCATGTATTATCCTTAGTTACCTAAACTTTGATTCTCATGAAGCTATCTATAAAATACAATATAATATTAGAATGTATTTGAGTTTGTTCAGAGATTACTTAGAGCACAAAACCCAAAAGTTCCTTGTTAAGGGTTATGGAATTTTGTCAGATTTACTTCTTTAAACTTCAATTTCTAACCTGTGTAAATAGAACTGATTTTATTATTTTAATCATCAAATACAGTTGTAAAAATTAAACACTATAACATTTGAAGGTGCATTTTAATATTCCATAAGAGATGCTGATATTAGGAGAGAAAGCTTTGAAAATAAATATTACATGGAGAGTAATCAAGGCAAGTGTACAAAGGCTCATATTCTGTTGTAATTAGATTTGGAAAAAGTATGATTTCTTACAACTAAATACAGCCATAGCTTTGTTCTGTAAAATTCTTCTTGTTGTAATTTTTTTTAAAATTTTTTGGGAGGTCACACCCGGCAGTGCTCAGGGGTTACTCTTGGCTCCATGCTCAGAAATTGCTCCTGGCAGGTACAGGGGACCATATGGGGCACCGGGATACGGACCGATGACCTTTTTTTTTGTTGTAATTGTTTTGAGATGCAATTTCACCTGTATTCAAGAGACTATGTAGTTAAATATAGGAGTGAGGATGTATAAAAGATAGCTGGCAACATAGAGAAATATGAAGGGGGTAGGGGAATAGAACGAGACAGAATTGTATAAATGAGTTTCCAGGTGAAGTAAATTCTTTTTTCAGCAGTTTCTGGGCTTGGTATGTGAGTAAATATACATTGTCAGTTATCAAGACCATGTGCTCTCCTCTTGCAAAGTTAGATGCCTTTTTAGTCATAGCTTCTAAGCTCTGACAATGGAAAAGAGCTCGAGCATCTCAAGTAAAGCTCCAGCAGTCACAGGCAGGGCTCAGTGGCCCCCAATAAGAAGGAAGTTCGAAATTCTTGTCATGAGAAGAATGCCGGCATTTTTCAGGCAATGTTTGAATTTTACCCCCTTTTTGTTTTCCCAAAGGTAGGGCTCCATGAAGCACTAGATAAAGCAGCACATAAAGATTTTGCAGACAGCTTTGTCTAAATAGGTGGCCTTGTACAATTCACTGCCCTTTTCTGAATGGATTTTCCTCTCTTGCAAGAAAAATCCTCCCTAAATTGTGAAGAAGAGTTGTTGATAAATGTTATAAAAGTTAACTTGTGGAAGAGATTAGTGGCTTGCTAATGAATTTTAACAGCCTATAGCTCTTTTACTATTTCTTCCAGGGTTCAGTTTGAATCAAGCAAAGTCTCGGGAGATCAAAGAAAATATTTCTGTCAAAAAGTAATAGATATTTTTCAAGAATCCCTTCTATGCATACAAGATTATCATAACTAAAATGTTCCATGCTCTTTTTTTTGTTTTGTTTTTTGGGTCACACCCAGCAGTGCTCAGGAGTTACTCCTGGATCCATGCTTAGAAATTGCTCCTGGCAGGCACGGGGGACCATATGGGGCACCGGGATTCTAACTGATGACCTTTTGCATGAAAGACAAACGCCTTACCTCCATGCTATCTCCCAGGCCCCAATGTTCCATGTTCTTGACTGCTTAATTCTGGAGCTGAAATGCCCACTCCATTGAGGGAAACTGAAAACACAAGCTATAAACCAGGTTCTGTTTTTGTTTGTTTGTTTGTTTTTTGGTTACACACAATGCTTTAAAAGAGGTAGACAGCCAAATACATCTGCAAACAAGAAGTAAGAAAAGTCTTTCTGCTGTGGGATCTGTTGTGGGTCCCATAATCTAATAACTTCTGTTTTCATGCTGGTTAGGCTGCTTTGAAAGAACACCAAGAGTTGTTTTCTCTTTCATCAAATAACTATTTTTTCATAAAATAAATTAAATTGAAAATGAAGCATAAACTAGACTTCTAAATTTCAAGGTCAGATTTTGTTGTTAGATTTAAAGGGAACAAAATTGCTTGATCAAGCAATAGAAAAATGTCCAGGAACCCTAGAGATAGCATGGAGGTAAGATGTTTGCCTTGCATGTAGCAGGTCTGTGGTCCAAATCCCGACATCCCATATGGTCCCCCTAGACTGCCAGGAGAGATTTCTGAGTGTAGAGCCAGGAATAACCCCTGAGCGCTGCCGGGTGTGACCCAAAAACAAAACAAAAAACAAAAAGTAAAAAGAAAGAAAAATGTTCAGAGCTTTCCTCTGTATCTCTTTTCTTTTCTCATCATGGTTAGGTTACAAAGAGTTAGTGGATTAGCCTGAGTCTTGGGATCACTCTATATCATGTATACCACCTGCTTTACCAATGTTGTATGAACACTCAGAGGAAGATTTATGAATTATAACTGGGTTATTAACATGCTACATGATTTACATTTTTGTCATGCTCATTGTCTACTCCTTCTGGAATATAAGCTCCATTCAGGGAATGACTTTTATGAGCTTTATATTCTCTAATAAATTGTTCTAAACTGCCAGTTACTGCACTGATGCTGGTCCACAGGTATAAAAATGTTGAAAATCAGTGGTCTACCATAGTGATTATAATTGTTAATCTGCAGAACAGTCTGCAAACAGGTGTTAGTATGCAGGTATAAAGAGAAAGAAAACTGTGCTTGATATCCCTGGAACTGTAATAGAGACAAGTGTATGATAGTTGCTCAAGGTATATTTTTATGTAAATGTGTGGATGATACAGAATAAAGAATTAAGGAGAAAAGCAAATATCAAACACGCACAGTTCCACATTTAAGGAAAGTTAATGATAAGAAAAGTAGCTAGCAAAACAATCAAAACATTACTCTGTGGATAAAATTAAATCTTAAAAATGTTTAGCAAAGATTCATTATAAGAATATGTAAGTTGAACAAAAAGAAAACATACTTGAATCACATTATAAATTAGGAAACAAGAAATTGAACTGGAAAATGAGAATTAAAAAGAATCAGTGAGGACAGAGAGATAGCATGGAGGTAGGGGTATAAGGACAGTGGTTCGA
>PVKC010022575.1:0-17632 GCA_004027635.1 Crocidura indochinensis
TTTTTTTTTTTTTGTTTTTTTGTTTTTTTGTTTTTGGGTCACACCCAGCAGTGCTCAGGGGTTACTCCTGGCTCCATACTCAGAAATCGCTCCTGGCAGGCACGGGGGACCGTATGGGGCGCCGGGATTCGAACTGATGACCTTTTGCATGAAAGGCAAACGCCTTACCTCCATGCTATCTCCCGGGCCCTGAACACCCTCTTTTTATACCGTGAAGAACCCTCTAGAATTTTAGTTTTGGTCTCTCCTTTAATCTCCATAGCACTTTGATAAGGAAGAGATTGCATGAGGTGTTCAAAGGAAGTCACAGAGCTGAGATATTGTCAAGTCATGATTCATTCTTAGGCTCCACTGAATCTATCTATTTACCCTTCTGTGGCCTCCTGACAAAACTGGCAAGGGAAGAAGTCAGAAGAATAGAGGAGCTCACTGTCACTGCCTTTTAGGGAACTCGGCAAAGGCTAAAAGCATCTTGAACAGATGTGAGCATGAGGGGCTTTTCATGACCTCTTAAAAGCCAGTGTGTTGTGCCTCTGAGACCAGTGAGGCTCGTTCTGGGGCCTGGACCCCACTGAGTCTTATCCAAGATAACTTTTTTTTTTGGTTTTTGGGTCACACCCAGCAGCACTCAGGGGTTACTCCTGGCTCTATGCTCAGAAATTCTCCTGGCAATCTCGGGAGACCACATGGGATGCCGGGATTCGAACCAAGGTCCTTCTGCATGCAAGGCAAATGCCTACCTCCATGCCATCTCTCCGGCCCCCAAGATAACTTTCAAGTAGGGGTGAGAACCATAGACCTAGAGGGAGGTTGTGGTAGCTCCGAGCACCCGTGGTCACTAAAGTGGTTCAGCTATAACACCAGCACCAGCTTCCTCTGCTCAGGAAGGTTTCAGAGCTGGAAGCTTCACCCCTCAGGTGAGACAGTCCCCTCCAGGCACAGCCAAGAAGACACCACCCACAGCATCATTAAATTATAACAAGCCTTGAAACTCACTCCGAAGCCTACGTCTGTTTGCCCTTGTTGCTTTGTAGGCAGGAAGCCTGTGATTGGCTGGCCCAGCTCAGCTTAGCAGGCCTTATCTCAGGCTGATTATTTATTATTTGATTAAAGAGGCTTCCTCCTCCTCTGGTGGTGTTTCAAAACTGTGCAGGGAGAATTGGCTACTGCCAAGGGACTTTTATTGAGGTTACTGGCGAGCACCGGGGCCTGTATCCAGTCTCAGCAAGGAGCTAGGAAACAGCCTGGCTGCCTTCTTCAGAGCCCATTCGTGTTGTTTTATCAACTGCCTGGAATCATTTCTCAAACATCAGAGTCCAGGACACAGGTATTAAAGAGTTGGGGGCTGGAGGGCAATGGACAGGGATGGTTTCTCACTTCTAGGACTGTTACGACATTAGAAAATGGAGGGGGGAAAGGTGGGGAGGCAGCATAGAGTGTGGGAGGCAGAGATCAGGGGAAGGAAGCCAGAGAGAAATATTCAGATCCTGGGGTTTCTGTGGAAAGGTGTATATTGTTTACAGCTGGAAAGAGGTGTCCACTCTTTCACTGTGTGTCCCTCACATCTACCTGCTTGGGTCCTCTGAGGTCCTGCATGATGTGAAGTTACTTCTTGGGTTCCCTTTATCCTTTGCCTCCAGCAGTTCTGTGAAGACCAGGTCTGGCATCTAGATAGGGTCCTGGATCCTGAACAATTGCCACCAGTGGTGATGGCTGACACTCATGATAGGCAGGGGCTCTTCTTAGGGCCTCACATCACACCCTGGCTTGGTCCTCACAGCCAGCTGGTCAGGTGAGCACTGCCCCAGTTCACAAATGAGAAACGAGGAGGCCCAGTTAACCAAGTAGGGGGCAGAATCACTCCTGAGCCTCTGGGCCACAATGTTGCTGAATCAGCTTGCTGCTGAATCAGCAGTGAAACTCAAAGAATGACCTCAATCAATGGTCAGAACAAGGTCCTGATCCCTTGCTCTATCCCTTGACTCAGATATAAGGAGCAGGCATGAGCCAGGCCTAGAGGCTTTGATGGCAAGAAAATGCAGCTCTGATATGCTGTTTCCCTTCAATGCCGATAGAGGCTCCAACTCAGTCTTGGAAGAAGTGCTTAGGAAGATAGCTTTGGTTGGGTGCTAGCAGAGCACAGGTGCTGTGTTGAGTGGAAGCCCCAGTGCATTTTGCTCCTCCTTGATGGGGAGCATGACTGATGGTACCTGCTGGAAGAGAGTTGTAGATGAAATGGCCAGACCAAGGCTAAGACCATTAACTTCTTCTGGCTAAGATCCATTTCTTTCTTTCTTTCTTTTTTTTTTTTTTTTTTGGTTTTTGGGTCACACCCGGTGACGCTCAGGGGTTACTCCTGGCTATTCGCTCAGAAGTCGCTCCTGGCAGGCACGGGGACCATATGGGGAACTGGGGGATCGAACCACGGTCCGTCCTAGGTTAGCGCAGGCACCTTATCTCCAGCGCCACCACCCGGCCCCTAAGATCCATTTTTGATGCCTGTGCCTTTCCCTTTGTGCTCAGAGCCTGGCTTTGGACTCACTGCATCCTCGGGGTGAGCTCCCTCAAATTATATCATCAAATAGATACTTCTATTTCCTGCTTCCCTTTCCAGGTGCTGAGTGGGAACCCCATCCCTGTGGTGGGGCCAGCCAGGACTCAAGTCTACAACATGGCTTGGCAAGACTGAAGGTCTACCAGGGTCCCCCATAGCTGGGCTGTCCTCAGTATCAGAATGTCCCTCCTCTCTGAATGCAAATCCTAGAACATCATACTTAGAAACTCCTATACCAAGGCCCCCAAATGATGGACTTTATCAGAAATTCAGATGGCAGATAAGGAGACTTGTCAGGCCCCTTGAGAATGTTGTGGTTTTGTCCTGTGTTATTGACATGATTTGATTCCAAGTCTGTTCCTCTGTAAAATGAATGTAATACTCTTCCTAGTGGGTTACTTTGAGAATATTCCAAGTTTTAATTTTGGATTTAGCAGGGCCTATGGTAAAGAATTCTTCTTGGTCTCATGAAAACTATAGCTGAAGAGGGCTGAGAGGAAATGCAGAGTCATAGAGGCCAGACCTGGAGTTGGAAATAGAAATGAAAACGCATTCCAGACATGGAAATGCAAAAAGTACACAGTCAGACTTGAAGCTCAGGGGAGAGTCTATGCATCTCTCTCTCTCTCTCTCTCTCTCTCTCTCTCTCTCTCTCTTGTGCACATGCACACACCCACACACAATTCCTATCCATACTTAGAAAAAAATACAAGAGGTCTTACCTCTTTGAGGATGAGAACTAGTCAAGAAAGACCTCCTTGGAGCACAGAGGGATACATAGATGTAAAGGGAGTTGCAGCTGGCCCCAGTTCTGTCCCCAGAACCATATGGCCCTTCAAGCAACATTAGACTGACTTCAAGAAAGAGCCAGTACTGGCTCCCAACATAACCCGAGTCACAGCATGCAAACACCGAACCAGCTTCCTCTGCTAGAACACAACAGGTGCCCAGCACTTACCCACCATGACCATACACCTGTAGCTCTTGAGATGTGGAGTCTGCATGTGCAGAGTGTTGCATATGCATGGGGAGAGATAGCCTGAGATTTTTCTCATTACTGAGATGTCTATCTCTGGCATTCACAATTTCCTGGGCCCAGAGCAAGCAGCGGGGTGAAACAAAGCCTGGCCTTCCTGCCAGTGTGCTTCTTCCTCAATTGTCCCCCCTGCCAAAGGAGGCTGGGCCCACATTTAGAAGGAAGTGAGTAGATTGTGTCTACCATCACTCCATTACTCCAGCTGAACCCTGGCACCCTCACTCCTCTGGGTGACTTAGAAGAAAATCTCTGGGGCCAGAGAGATAGCACAGCAGTAGGGTGTTTGCCTTGCATGCAGCTGACCCAGGACAGATGATGGTTCAATTCCTGGCATTCTATATGATCCCTTGAGGCTGCCAAGAGCAATTTCTAATTGCAGAGCCAGGAATAACCCCTAAGTGGTGCCCGGTGTGACCCCAAAACCAAAAATAAAATAATTTTTTTTTAAAAAAATGAAGAAAATCCCTAAAATTAGAAAGGAAAACGCATCTTCCTCATTCCACCAGTTCCTACATGTCTAGGATCACAAACCCACCTGGTGGTAGAAAGTGATCCACCTAATGGTGGAAAGTGGGGAGAGCTCATTTCTTGGAGGTGAAATTCCATGCAAGGGTAAGCTAGAAGAGAAGCAGCCAGCTGTAGACTAGGTGGACCATTGTCTTCTTAACTACCCATGGCTGCCCCAAAGGTCATCTCCTTTCCCACCCACATGCTGCCCCCATCCCACTCCCTGCCTCCCAGGAGCACTATGTTCCATCTGCATGGCACAAGATGTCTCTTGCAGGTGCTCTGTCCAGGGTGTATAGAGGTGACAACACTTGTGAAATATGCTTAGCATTTTTTCCAGACACAGCTTGAAGTTCTAGAGGTGAAAGGAAAGCCAGGGCTGTAGAGAATGACCAGAGGAAGAGGTACATCTCAGGGCTAGTCAGTCTGTTGAAATCTTCCTCAGGGGACCCCCTGTTCCCCTGACCTCCATGGATACATAAGTTCCCTGTGTATTTCTTCTTGCCCACCTGGATTTACTTTCATGTTCAGTTACTTGTGAGTCTACCTGTCAATCCCCACCATTGATTGCTGTTTTGGGGGTTTAGTGGCATTGTTCTAGAGACATTCGCATACCTTGAAGGTATGCAGCCCAGATGGGAAGACTGGTGGCTAAGCCTCACACTACATCTTGTCTTTTCTTGCACTCAGGCTCAAGGAAGATTGGATATTAGAGAAGGGAAGGGAATCAAGGTAATAAGTAATATAATAGACAACAAGAGCATTTCTACAGATCTTTGAATAGCAAGCTGCATTCCCAAAGCAACCCCATCTCACCAATAAGTCACAAGAACAAATTGCTATGATGTTTGAGTGGAAGTCCCCCCTCAATGGTCAGCTCCCAAACTCCACAGTCCTGCTTGATCCCATTTGGAAGCTGATCCTTCAGCCTCCCTTTAGCACTGTGTCCTGAGCAGGGAGGAAAACACTGTAGCTTTGCTCCTGGGGCTCTTGAATTATGAGAGTGGGGGCAGGGTAGAAACCTCTTGTCCCCATGCTCACTGCATTTGCTTACTGAGCTGTACCCCTGGCTTCTGCCCAGTGCCCCATGGGGCTGAAGAAAAGCTTAGCTGGGATTGGCTCTGTGTATTGGCTTCAGTGTCCTGCCAAAATCGGGTTGGCCCCTTTCCTCCCACAATGTGTCTTGAAAGAAGGCAATATCTTTTCCCCATGGATTGGTCTTACTCTAGCTTGTAGGGGAAGGAGGTGGCCATGAACTTTAGCACTGGGCTACCAGTAATAGAGGGGAAGACATTTTTAGTCAATTCTGGAAAGTGACTGTGAGGAAAACGGAAACCCCAACAAGCTCTTTTTGGACTTGGCCATGGGAACTTGGTGAGGATCAGGTTGGTGGGGATCAAGCAGCAAGAAGGTAGGATGTTGGCTTTTCCCCACTCCCATCCCTGGGCCCTCCCAGATATCCTCAGGGATCAGGGGAAGAGGAGCTCAGCCTTTACTCAGAGGTCCCCTGGCACCTGACCATGACCACACTCCCTCTGGGACAGATTTTAATTATCTTGTGGGATGATGCTCAGGATGAACTTGTAGGATAGGTTGGCAGTGGGACTCCCTCCCCTATACCAGCCAGAAATGGCCAGCCTGACCAAATCAAAGAAGATGCGAACTAGATGTGCTCTTGGGCTGTATGGGTTGATGAAACAGTCCCAAATTCTTTATGCTTAACCCACACTCTTCCTTTCCTATCCCTGCCTACTCAACATCTAATAAGCTTTGTGGCTCTGGGCAACCAGGCACAGCAACTGCTCTCAAGGAACTCAAAGCCCAGTAGATGACATAGATAATTAGACAAGCAATTTGGTGTTGCTTTACAGCATGCAGAGTGCTACCCCAGAGCATGGAAGCTTTTACTTTGGGCAACACCTGTTCCCTCCAAACCCACCTGCTCACCCCTCCCAAGGCCTCCTTGCCTTGCAACACCTTGTCCTTTTAGGCTGAATCCCAATCATAAATACTTTCTGGGCAAGTTTCCTAGATGATCACATACAAATATTCACCGTTATAGGCTGCAAATGATTCTGGATCTGTGATGTGTTGCTAGTGAGGTGTGTCTTCAGAATTAAGGACAAGGTAGCCAGCCTTGAATAGGGAGAGGAATGTGAAAGTTGATGTGACTTCTATTTGTTCTGAAAAATCTGTCCTTCCTTTTCTGTAGGAAAATTAAACCATTTTTTTATTATCTAAAGATGGAGCTGATAAATGATCAATCTCAGTTTTGTTTAATTTCATTTTTAGGCATGGGCAGCATAAAAAATTAGATTTCATTTGTTTCCTGCACTTTGAGCTCTTCCCAGCAAAATGTTTGTCACTAAGGCTAACACCCTTGTCCATACCCAAGCAGGAGTTGAAGGAGTGTCTTTTTTTCTTTTTCTTTTTTTTTTTTTTGTCCCCAAATTCACAATACAGACCAGGCAAGGGTCTGGGTTGAGGTGTATATGGGGTGCATTTACTGTAAGGAGTGTCTTTCTTGCATTGAATTTCCTGTTAGCAAAGTGACTGAGCTGCTATATTCAAATTGCACTACTGCCCCAAGACACTTAGTTGCTGGTGGCAGCCAAGTCCTTAAATAGACGCTACTGTTTTCTTGGTGTCCCAAGCTCCTGTATGTTTAATGACTTGAGTATCCAATTTCTGGGCCAAACTCATGAAAATCTAAAGGGGAATTATCCGTCTCAGAAAGCCATTGCAATGGAAATAAAAGCCATTAGTACCCAAGGTTATCAAGATGTTTAATTTTTCATTGAAATTTCAAGATTAAAGTTGATCTTCAGAGTTGTGTTAACCCAGATCTTTAGCTTCCACCAAAGTATATCTTAGAAACTGTTAGAATAGATGCTAGTCCCCTGTGTAGGGGTACATTTGAGGGGACCTCAATTCACCTGATTAGGGTGGGGCAGCTATACTCAGATCTGCACTGGTTAAACCAAAGCATTGAATTTTACTGCCCTTGCAAAAATGTTTCAGGGCATTGGAAGTTTCCCACAAAGCTTGATGGATAGAAGAAATTGTCCATCAAGAAGGCATGATTCCAAAAATAAAACTTCTTGGGTTGTTGTTGAATGTTTCTTTGTTAAATGTTGCTAAAATCAAGTGAGTCATGCTTGACTTTGGTACTTCTGTGAGTAGAATTTCTTTTGTCTTTTATGGCTTTTGTGAGGGCCCTTCATTGCAAAGAAGAGTTATGTTTGGAACAAGCATCCATTGAGGTCAAAGGTATTCTTTGCGTGTGATATGTGGACAACCTTTCTTTCTCCTTCTGTCCTTGTCTCCTTTATGACCCAACTTATATCTTGGCAGAGAAGTTAAAAAAATTGCTGGTGACATGGATAATGCAAATGACAATATATTTTGGAGAGAAATGGTTTCTGGCAGCTTCTACCTTGAACTGATAGGACCCCTTCATCATTACTATTTTTAACTTCCCTATTTAATTATTAAAAGGAAATTGCTTATTGTACCATATCATTTGCCTTTGGTCTGCAACCCTAAGGAAATAAAGAGATGGGAGGGGGAGACTTTTGGGCAATAAAGGCCTGGAGGTGAGAACTCTGAGTTCTGAATTTTGGTCTCCTAGGACTCTGGAACTTCCCCTGGCTGTGTGCTTAGGGCATGAGCCAGACTGTGGAACAGTATGCTTGTTTCACTTAAACTGGTAAATTTTATTTTATTTACTTGGGCTGATCTATTCCACTGAATTTTTGCCTCTGTGGTGGGAGTCATTCATCTGGTCAACTGCATAGAATCTGTTAAGAACATATACAAGTTTCCTGAGGATGTTATCAACCAGTATTCATGCCCTGGAAAAGTTTCCTAGTGTGTTGAATTAGATTAGGATATCTCAACCTTGGCACTACTGATATTAGGGTTCAGTTCCTTTGTTTTGTTGGGGTTGTTGAGCACCCACTGATGTTAGTAGCATCCTGATCAGTTCCATGTGATCATCACAACTCCTCTTTTTATGATGACCAAAAATAATTCCATATATTTTCAAATGTTGCCTGTTAGCAAAATCACCCTAGGGATGAGATGGTGCCTGTATCAATTTGAGGAACTAGATTAATATTTGTTAATTTCCATTATTGAGATCTTACTTTATGATAGGTACTAAGCTTTTTAGCCAAATGTGCGTGCGTGTGTGTGTGTGTGTGTGTGTGTGTGTATGTGTGTGTGTGTGTGTGTGTGTGTGTGTGTGTGTAAATATAGAGTATCTATTTCATGAAAATCTTAATTAGGTATCAATAAACTTGGAAGTAGAATGAGAGCAAATAGTTGTCTGTCTTCTTATTAGGTTCATTTAATATCTAAAACATTAACTTTATACAGTGCTGTCAGAATGCAATGCTCTGTATATTAAAAATATACATTATTGTCAGAATGTAAGGCTCAGTATATTAAAAAAGGTATCTAGATCATACTAAACTGTCAGTAATTAGACTCATTCCTCTTTTCTCTCCCCCAATTCTGAAAGAATGAGATCTTTTATTGTTTTTAAAGTTATGAAGACTATGAGACTTGTCAGCATTGTTTTAAATCTCTTATGATTTATTCCTCCCGCACTCTGGGCCCCAACTGATATGACAACAGCTGATATATCTATTTTAAAAATCAAAGCTAAGGGGCCAGAGAGATAGCATAGAGGTAGGGCATTTGCCTTGCATACAGAAGGACTGTGTTTGAATCCTGGCATCCCATATGGTTCCCTGAGCCTGCAAGAAGCTATTTCTGTGCATAGAGCCAGGGGTAACCCCTGAGCACTGCCGGATGTGACCCCCCCAAAAAAAATCAAAGCTGATAACTTCCCCTCTCTGATAGTAGGGAGTTTAAGTCACCTCTCTGAACCTCCTCTATGAATATGAGACCTTAATGACAATGGCCCTCCTCAGAGGTAAGATGAGAGAATGAAATAATAAAGCTAGGAAAGCATATGGTACAACCCTTTTAAGTACTATATGCTTCAGAGAAATATATTTTTTATAAATAATGTGTCATTATGGATAGTAATTATAAATGATAAACACAACACATTCAAGAGACAACTCAATGAAATGAATATTTGGATGGATATAAAGGATCATGAAATTACTTTTGGTCTCCATCAGAAAACTGTGCCAAAGTGTGGATGTGAGGAAGTGAATTCCTCCACTGTGGTTGAACAGGAATAGGATTTCTCCCATCTCTGGATTGTTCCTTTGGTTTTAATTCTACCCAGAGGGGTTGCTTTCCTTTATTTGAACAAAAGAGAGATGAATTAATGAGCTGAGCAAGTGCTTTGCATGCGAAAGGTCTGGGTTTGATCCCGCACTATATGGTCCCTTGAGTATCAGGAGCAACCCCCAAACATTAGCCAAGAATATACCCTGAAGACCACTGGGAGTGAACCTTCACTTCTCCCCAAAAAATCAATGATGCTTTTAAAACATCGGTGAAACTTGTTAGAGCTTTCTTACTCAGGACTATCCTGAGAGGTTCAGGGATCGTTAGGGAGAGAAGACTGAGCTTAGTAACACAGGAATAAAGAAAATAATATCATAGGAAAAATAAAGAAAATAATATTCAAAGAGCAGGTAGAATTCAGAAATATGTACCGTAAGTTATACTAAGAGACAATAGCAAAGGTATGTGGGATTATGGGGAACCAATATAGCAAGAGTCTTTGCTGAAGGCAGCCAGGGTATCAGCCCTCTCCTGGACTGGCGGAGTACATGAACTCCAGTCAGCAATCCAATGGTAGGTTCTAGTTCAACAGACTCCACAGGCAGGGATCTTGCTAAAATTGGATTTCAAGAAATGTTCAGAGATAAGGAAAAGAGTCATGAATTTGGTTTTTTTTTCTTTTTTTGGTTTTTGGGTCACACCCAGCAGTGTTCAGGGGTTACTCCTGGCTCCATGCTCAGAAATTGCTCCTGGCAGGCACGGGGGACCATATGGGGCATCGGGATTTGAACCAATGACCTTTTGCATAAAAGGCACATGCCTTACCTCCATGCTATCTCCCGGGACCCAAGAGTCATGAATTTGAAGTTTAAATCCTTGGCACCAGCTCAAACATTAAAGCCTGCGTAGAAAATTGCATGTTGAGGAACAAGTTCTTGGTTTAAGAATCCCAGAGGTTTCCTGAAATACTGGAGGCTATTTCCTGAGAGATAACCCTCTGGATAAGAAATGGATATTTTATTTCATGTTTCCAATGATTTAAAGCTACCTAGAGAAAAGTAGAGTGCTGGGAGAAATAGAGTAAAAGGAAGAAGTATTACTACTGGGAGGAGTCTCATACCTCAAGGCTCTCAACTGCATTAGCCTTATTCTATCCAGTCCAGCAGTATAGAAACAATGGCTTTGTCCTGTGTCCCACATTCTCCAAGTTCAACCCTTCCTTCTTGGCTCAGCCCACCCCCAAGGATGTGTTAGTATAAGTTTTATTGCTAATGCTCTGTTTTAAGAGCCACTCTGAATCATTAAACAGCTGAGCACAGACAAGTTCTCCCTCTCAATAATACTACAAATGATTTCTCTGACTAGATCAGACACGAAACTTCTCTCTCATCTTTCACCTCTTACCAAAAGCTCTGACAGTTGCTGGTGAAAAAAAAAACAAATAGATAACAATCATGTCTAATTACAGTGTGAATGGAAGCTTGGTTAAAATGGAATCACTTGAGTTAAACTCTACAGTAGTCTTAAGTGAGGCTATAATTCAATTGAAGAGATTGAGTCAGTAGTTATAATTCCCATTTGAACTCTGCCAGTTATTTTGCCTTTTTAAAATGAGTGTATGTAGATGTTCACTTTTGTTTTGTTTTGTTTTGTTTGAGGGCCATAGCCAGAGGAGCTCAGGACTTAATCATGGCTCTGTACCCTGAGAGTCCTCCTGGCAGAGCTCAGAAGGACCATATACGTTCTTAGGGATAGAACTTGGGTTGGTTTCATGCAAGGCAAATGCTCTCTAGCTCCAGCATTTGATCATTTTCTTACTGGGAGAGGGCTCACCATGGACAGAACACACACTTTAATGTCTTTCTTTAGCTTTCCTTCTTCTCTTTTATTTATTTATTTATTTTTTGGGGGGGAGGGCACACCCGGTGACACTCAGGGGTTACTCCTGGCTACGTGCTCAGAAATCGCTCCGGGCTTGGAGAACATATAAGACATTGGGGGAATCAAACAGCAGTCCGTCCTAGGCTAGTTTGGGCAAGGCAGACTGCCTTACGGCTTGCACCACTACTCCGACCCCTTCTTTTTATTTTTAAACTACCTTCCCCTCTGGTAGCGTAGCATATATAAAATGATTTAAAGGGAGGATCAGGTAAGTATAGTTCTCTGGGCCAAATTCTCCTCCCACTTGTTTTGTAAATAAAGTTTTATTAGCATGACACCAAGTCACCTCCATTTCATGTGCATTCTTCATTACTGCTTTCTTTTCTTTTTTTGGGGGGGGGGCACACCCGGTGACGCTCAGGGGTTACTCTTGGCTATGCGCTCAGAAGTCGCTCCTGGCAGGCACGGGGGACCATATGGGGAACCGGGGGATCGAACCGCAGTCCATCCTAGGTTAGAGCAGGCAAGGCAGGCACCTTACCTCCAGCGCCACTGCTGGCCCCCTCATTACTGCTTTCTTACTACAACAAAGTAGCATAACACAGAAGAGGTCAAATGGTCCATAAAACCTTAATTATTGACAGATTAATCCTTTGGGGGAAAAAAAAGTGCTGGAGTCCAAAACACCTGGGTTCAGTTCAGTCCTTTGCCATGTGTTCATTGTGACCTTGGAAGCCACAAGACTTTCACAGAAACTAACATGCCAATAATACAGCATTGACTGTACATTGACTTTGCAGGCTTGCAGTGGGAATCTATTAAGATAATATTTGTAAACAAACAAACAAACAAACCTGTAGTTCTGATCCTCTGTTCCTAGCACAGAGTAAATGCTCAAGAAATGATTGATTATTCTTTCCCTTAGCCAGGAAATGTATATCTCATGATTCTCTGTACTGAACCAGGATGATGGTATGTGTGTGTGTGTGTGTGTGTGTGTGTGTGTGAGAGAGAGAGAGAGAGAGAGAGAGAGAGAGAGAGAGAGAGAGAGAGAGAGAGAGAGAAGCAGTGGGGTAGGATTTTGTGTGGCCACAGCAATGATCAAAATATAGAACAGCTCTGCTCTTATGGAGCTCAAATTCTAGTGTAGAAGAGAGACACTCTAGGATTAAGAGAGATCAACAGATTATTTTAAAGAATGATGATGCTATAAATAAGAGGATCTGAAAATAAGCGACAAGCAGGGGACAGAAAGTTTCGAAGACCTAAATGTAAGAATGAGTCATCCACGCAATTATCTCAAAAAGGAATGTTCCTGGC
The DNA here is from genome assembly GCA_004027635.1 of Crocidura indochinensis. Taxonomy (NCBI): domain Eukaryota; kingdom Metazoa; phylum Chordata; class Mammalia; order Eulipotyphla; family Soricidae; genus Crocidura; species Crocidura indochinensis. Next base: position 12,510 of record PVKC010022575.1, read on the forward strand.
AGGTGGTGGTGGTGGTAGTGGGGCATTAGACAGAAGCCCTAGCCAGGATTGAGCTAAAGATGGTCCAAAAATTAAGTGGTGGCCTTGAGAGTAGGGAACCATGAAAGAGAGGAGAATAGCAGAGGACAGGGGCATCGGGGGTCAGTGGGGATAAGAGAAGGCCCAGAGATGATGTTTAGCTTTTAGAGGCAGGAATGCAATCTGAGATCATAATGGGACAGAAATGTAACTGGGTCCTTGGCCTCATTCTATGACCTTTGTTATAATTACACTCATCTTCTTTGGTGGTGAGCATTGGCGATGATGGAAACAGGAGACGATTAGAGGCCCCAGTGAGTCTTAGTCAAAGGGGCACTTTAGGTTGTGGCAAACACGTCACACTGCTCCAGCTGGATAGCATGACCTCACTTGGGCTTTTGCCTTACAGTACCCCCGCTTCTCCTGCTAATGCCATTACCTCTTTGAAATAATTTCTTATCAAGAACCTTTAAAACAGCTCCAGGCAGAGCACTTAAGGTAAAAATCAGTTAACAGTAATCTGAAAACACTCTAATAAATTTCCAGCAACCTAAGACCACCAGATAATTTTTTTTTTGTCTCTAGGGTCCCTCAGAATTCACAGCTCAGTTCTCATAATTAGCATTTCTTTTATGTCTGGATCATTGAGCAGGCGTGAAGAGCCTGTGATAATATTTTTACCTGTTCTAGGTTTAAAAGAAAGTTTTAGATAAAATCAGTTACTCCAACTGCCTCAGGAATTGTTAATAATGACCATGGGGCATTACTTTCCCCCTTCAAAGCTTTGCTGTTTGGCTCACTGAAACGTAAAAGTAAACCTTTAGTTGGCCCACCTTTGTCCATCTTGGATGACTCTTCCTTCTCTTCTTTATTCTCCTTCTCATGCTCTTCATCATCAGCAAACCCTATTAAAAATTACTTACCAATTTCTTTAGAATATGAATATTTGTGTTGCTGTCTCATCTGGCCTTAGATATTGTTCAAGGAACAAGATCCAAATGTGATCATCTTCAAAATCATGCTTTCAAACTTGCTTTCTTAATCTGGAGTCCACAAATAATTTCCTAAAATTGGATACGAACACTTCCTTGCACTTTTTCTACCCCTCTAGAGAAGAGTCTAGAGTTTCATTAGATGATCAAAACATTCTCAGACTTCAAAAAATATTTAGGAAGTACTGTTTTTTTTTTTGTTTGTTTTTTGTTTGTTTGTTTTTGGGTCACACCCGGCAGTGCTCAGGGGTTACTCCTGGCTCCATACTCAGAAATTACTCCTGGCAGGCACGGGGACCATATGGGGCACCAGGATTCGAACCGATGACCTTTTGCATGAAAGGTAAACGCCTTACCTCCATGCTCTCTCCCCGGCCCTGGAAGTACTGTTTTTTATGACTTTCCTAACTCAATCAACAGCAGAGTCTTCAAATGAATATGTGCTCCTGGGAAAGGAATGTGTATTGGGGTGAGCAGAGGCAGACTCAGATTCTGGAGTATATCTCAAAGATCATTTATCATTTATCATTTATGCTTTGTGAAAAGTACATAATAATCCATTTGGATTTTACCTTCATACATGATGTTAACTGTGGGTCTAAGTTCAATTTTTTTGCAAGTGGCTAGCCATTTGTGCCAACACCACTTGTTGAAGAAGCTTTCTTTGCTCCATTTAGGATTTTTTACCCCTTTATCAAAAATTAACTGATTGCATGTTTGGGGAACATTTTCTGAGTATTCAAGTCTATTCCACTGATCTGAGGGTCTGTCTTTATTCCAATACCATGCTGTTTTGGAAGTTACAGCTCACCTCATGAAGCTCACCACAAACAGGGATGAGTTTAGTTAGAGAAATAACTACATTTTGAACTATCCTAATAATGAGAATGTATGAGGGAAATAGAAAGTCTGTATAAAGTACTTTGGGTGGGGAGGAGGGAGATTTGGGACACTGGTGATGGGAATGTTGCACTGGTGATGGATGGTATTCTTTACATGACTGAAACCCAAACACAATCATGTATGTAATCAAGGTATTTAACTTATATATAATATATATATAAAAGAAAAAAACATTAAAAGAAAATTTGTGAAAACTGTTATATCTCACAATGATCATTAAAATCATTACTTGAAGGTTTAATAAAAAATAAAAAAGAGGGGCCTGGGAGATAGCATGGAGGTAAGGCGTTTGCCTTTCATGCAAAAGGTCATCGGTTCGGATCCCGGTGCCCCATATGGTCCCCCGTGCCTGCCAGGAACAATTTCTGAGCATGGAGCCAGGAGTAACCCCTGAGCACTGCCGGGTGTGACCCAAAAACCACAAAAAAAAATAAATAAAAAAGAAAAGTACATAATAAGAGACTTTTCTTTGTAGTGATCTGGATGTATTACTCAGAACTCATAGGATAACTGCAAATGTTCTGCTGTGCCCACTACATATCTGGCTCTGTACTTATTTTACTCAGTCTTCACAATCAACTTGTAGGGGAAGGTACTAGTAACAGGTTTGTTTTATAGCTGAGGAATACGAGGCATGGAGAGTCACAGTCATGTGTTGAGTTTACATCTCACATTCCAAGACCCTTCACAGTTGTGGATCGTGTAGTTTGTCCAGCTTTAATGAATGGTTCAGAATAATGATCATTTTGAGCATGTCTCAATAATAGCCAGGGAGTAATCTTGAAGCATGTGCCCTATTAATACCAGGGATCCTAGATGCCCTACTTCAGGTCTTGTAAGAACAGATGGCAAGCCACAGGAATGCAAGAGTCAGCTGACTGATCTGAGTAATTAGGCTTCAACAAAGAGTTACTGTAGTTTATATGACTGGGAAACTGATGAAATGATATTGGTTATCATCAACATTATCATCAAAACTAGAAAAATAACACTGTGTCCATAGGGCATGCCAGGCCCAAAACACTTTCAAATGAACCCAATCTTCTCCGAAAGGCTAAAATCTTCATTAGTTCCAGGATTATGTCAGTTGACAGGACTTCAGATAGGATTTATGCACTGCCTAGATTTTTCTTTAATCAATAGTTAATGAGTAGGGGCTTGGAGATTAAATGGACTTTCTTTTATGCCCATTAAACATAACCTAATGAAAAATAAATTGTGAATACTAATCTTATCTGACCTTACAGTGGTTTCTAATAATTCTAAATGCATCCATAATTTGTATATACATGTTTCAGTGATCTATGTAGGTTAAGTAGTGATTCTATGGTAGACCTAGAAGGCTTTGGGAAAAGTAACTATAAAATAACTTAATAGGGGAGTTGGTACAATAGCACAGTGGACAGGGCATTTATTTGCCTTACATGTGGCTAACCCTAGTACAATCTCTAGCATCCCACATGATCCTCAAATTACTACTGCAAGGGGTGATTTCTGATTGAAGAGTCAGGAGTAACTCATGAGCATTGCCATGTATGACACTAGGTAGGGGTAGGGGAAAATATTCCTGTTTGAACACTGGCACCTATGGCTCCCTCCCCAGCATGTCAGGCATAGCCCTAGAGGTCTCCAAGCACTATTAGTTATGGCTATCATGATTCCAGGTACACTGAGTCCTAGAAGCTCCAAATCCTTGCCTCCTAGCATGAAACTAATGTCTCCACTGGCTAATTATCACTAGAAATAGTTCCTGGACCCTCTAGATTCTATTTGGGGGTTTTCCTCCAAAGTTTAATAAAGTATGTCTAAGGGTAGACATAGAATGATCAAATTAACTTCTGGGATATATAAAAAATACAGCATGGGAATAACAGCCAAAGAAAATAGACAAGAAGGCCAGGAGATTTATGATGGCCATGGTAGGAAGTTTGCCACAAATAGCGGAGAAGTATAGTTAGGACAAAGAGGCAACCACTATGACAATGAGAATTGTAATTTTTCACTCCAGACAAGAACTGGGTCCTGAAAGGAGATAAAGTGGTATAAAAAGGAGAGGGAGGGAAGAAGGCAGAAAGAGAGAGAAAGAGAGAAAAAGAGAGAGGGGGGAGAGAGAGGAGAGAGAGAAGAAAAATATCTGCCACAGAACCAGACAGAAGTGAGGGCAGGCTGGAAACTGGGACATTGGTGGAAGGAAATGTACACGAGTGAAGGGTGTGTACATTGTATGACTGAAACTTATCATGAACAACTTTGTAACTGTGTATCATATGGTGATTCAATTAAAGAATTTATTTTATAAATTAAAGTATTTATAGATCTGCAACAGAAGGGGGTGTAAGTCTCTCTAACTCTGAAAAGAGTTGAAACCAACTCTTAGTAAGAAGAAAGTGGGGCTAGGCGGCACTGAATCAGCATTCTGAAAAGCCTAACCTACTTGGATTTTTGAATCACTGTAATAAATTTCAAATGTTTGAAGAGATAAGATAACAAGATTATCAGGAAAATTTATTCAAAAGTAACCCATATTGCATTATACTTATTAGGTTTTGCTTTATGACAGGTAATTTAGGTAATTGTGTACTGGACTGGTTGATAAACTTCATAATCTTGGAATATGATTTGGAAAATATGTAAATTAAAAGGTAGAGATAGTTGCTGGAATATATTTAGAACACTTAGCAGAATACACTCTCCCCCCAAAGTAACAAAATTAAGTTTTTTTTTACAAAACACTGTAAAAGGAAGTCTTAGGGGATTAGAGAGATAGTAAAGTGAGGAGGGTGCTTGCTTATACATGGCCAACAAGGATTCTATCCCCAGCATCCCATAAGGTCCCCCAAGCCCTGGAGAGATTTCTGAGTAGGGAGCCAAGAATAGCCCCTGAGCACTGGTATAGCTCATTCAAAAGGAATCTTAGTTGAACTTAGACTCCCCAACTAGATAGAACAAATTAAATGCTAGTTTACTTTGAACTCATTTGACAAAGAATAAAGTCAAATGTAGTTTTCCTACTCTTCTTTAGGAAGATTTTTCCTTTCTGACAAGGACTGATTCTAAGTACAAATAAGAACAGTTTATTTGGGGGCCGGGCGGTGGCGCTGGAGGCAAGGTGCCTGCCTTGCCTGCACTAACCTAGGACGGACCGTGGTTCTATCCCCCGGTTCCCCATATGGTCCCCCGTGCCTGCCAGGAGCGACTTCTGAGCGAATA
>PVKC010022576.1:0-17619 GCA_004027635.1 Crocidura indochinensis
CAGATGGACGAAGGTGTCACCAGTGTGAGGGGACAAACTGGAACCATAGCATAGCACTGTGCTTACTTCAGAAACTTCTTTCTCATGTAAGGGTCTTTCTGACTGTTTCCAATTTGCAGCAATAGGTTATGAACCACTCATTTTGCATTGAGATTGGTTTCTCTTTCTATTTGGGGGCAGCTCGTGTCTCTGGTACTATAGGGCAACAGCAAAAGTATCTTACCTCAGCTATATTCAGGAATTAGTTCTGTGTTGCTCTGGGGACTAAATGGGATGTCAGGGATTGAATTTAGGTCAGCCATATGCAGGCATCCACCCTGTCTAATGTACTCTCCCAACAGATTTTTTAATTGAATGACCATGAGATACAGAGTTAAAACATTATTGATGTTGAATTTCATACTCATTTTCCAACACTCTTCCCATCACCTGCATTTCTTTCTTACCACCAATGTTCCCAATTTCTCTCCCACCATCACCCCGTTCCCAACCTGCCTCTATAGCACATACTTTTCTTTTCTCTTTTGTCCCCCCATTTTCCTTTACTAAAAAGATATCATACATAGCACTTTATCTTTTTTCAGCACCCAGTCCAGAGTGATCATTCCCAACTCTCATTGTCAGAGTGGACCCTTCTCTGCCCTGGCTGCATTCCCCCAACATTTTTTTTTTTTGGTTTTTGGGCCACACCCAGTGATGCTCAGGGGTTACTCCTGGCTATGTGCTCAGAAGTCGCCCCTGGGCTGGGGGACTATATGGGGCACGGGGGATTGAACCGCGGTCCGTCCAAGGCTAGCGCGGTAAGGCAGGCACCTTACCTCCCGCGCCACCGCCCGGCCCCATTCCCCCAACTTTTTCTGACAAGCGTGGACCAGTCCTTTCAGCCCTGGATCAACATGGAGAATTTCATGCTGAGTGTAATGAGTTAGAGAAAGAGGGACAGATAAGGAATGATTGCATTTATTTGTAGATATTAAAAAAAATAAAAACACATCATATGAGGAAAAATTCAATGAATTTTTGAAGATCGCACAACTATTTTCTAAGGGCTAAGACTTACACACTCCAAGTTATTTTTGGGTGCTAGGCTTTTTCAAGTGTATAACTAAGTTTAAAAGTCTCCAAAATTGGGGCAGGAGAGATAGCATCGATATAGGGAGTTTGCCTTTCATGCAGAAGGAGGATGGTCCAAATCCTGGCATTCCATATGGTCCCCCGAGTCTGCCAGGAACAATTTCTGAGCATAGAGCCAAGAGTAACCCCTGAGTGCTTCTGAATGTGACCCAAAAACCAAAAAAAAAAAGACCCCAAAATCACAGGGGTGGTAGAAATGCTGTGAGTGTGTGTCAGAGGTGGGGTGTGAAATGTTGAGTGTGTTTAAGGGGTGTGAAATGTTATGAATGTGTCCCAGAGTGCTGTGCATGGGGTCTCAGTGGAACTAGAATCCACGTTTGTTCAAGGGTAAATGAAGGCCAGGAAAGGGATGTCCCCCAGTTCAGTATCTAATTCTTGTCCCTCTGCCCCACTGACTGCAGCCTTCACACTTAACCCACAGCAGGCAAGCATGGCAGGAACAGAACCACTGGCAGGATGAGGCTGAAATTGTTCAAAAGTAGCCTGTGGGAAACTTCTCTTGGGAAGTCCTACAGCTCCCCAACCCACCCACACCACAACCCCAAGAGTATGTCCTTTTGGGGGTTCTTCCTAGCAAGAAGGAGGTGCTGGAGTCACTCAGATGATGATTCTTGGGCTCTGTGCTCTGGCAGGTGATGCTCGGAACCTGTATGATTGGCCATGGAACCATTGGTACAGACTGGCCCCACCCCACCCCAGAGGCCATGCTACCTCCTCATTCCTGCTAGCCATCTCAGGCTTAACGTCAGCCCTGTAATAAAGTGCATACAACACGGCCTGACTCTTCCTTCCTCAATGTGGGATTATGGGAATTGTCTGTTTCCCATTGGATGAAATTATCTTTGAATGTAGGACCTTGGATTGGTATTGAGACCGATGGTCCCACCTTCCGGGTGGGATTAAATTGCTTGGATAGAGAAAAAGTGGCCCTTACATTTTCCAGATCTCCTAGGAGCAGCTTGGAGCCATGACCTGCTAGTAGGAGTGAAGGGTAATGTGGGGAACTCTTCCAAAGCCTTTTCTCTCTACATGTGTGTGTAAACTATTTTCCAGACTGCCATCTGATTCCAGACCTGTGTCTCACCAGATGTTGGAACCTGAGGACTTCATTCAACACCCATGATCCCTGCCATGGAGCAGAACTTTTGCCCCAGAAATATTGTGTATCTTGTTTAGAGAGTTGCCCACCAGGTTTTCTGCCTGCTCTAAGCCAGACTATTCCTGGGCACTGTCCATCCAGTGCCAGGAATCACTCCTTCCCAAGACAGACAGGTCTAAGGCTGCTGCAGTCCTGGCTCAAATCCATAACAGCACCACCAAAACCCAGGTCCTGAGATTTTCTGTGAGCTGCATCTGACGGTCATCTCCACTCAGATGGGGTGTGTGGTCTTGGGTATGAACTGGGGGTTTCTGCTGCTGTGTAGTGAATCTGGGATATAAACTGGGGGCTCAAACTGTTGATTGTGAGTCTGAGGTATGAAATGGGGATTCACAGAGTGGGTTTGTAAGTCTAGGTTTGGGCTGGGGGCTCAAACTATGAGTCTATAAGTCTGGGGTATGAACTGGGTCTCACACTGTGAGTTCATAAGTCTAGAGTATAGGCTAGGTAGGTGTTCACATTTCGAGTCTGTGGTTGTTGGTATGAACTAGGGCTCATGCTCTGGGTTCATAATTCTGGGGTATTTAGGACTGTGTCCATGATTTGGAGTATGAACAGGGAGCTCACGCTGAGTTCATGAATCTTGGGTGGCAACTGGGTTCACACTGGGTTTGCACAGTATGTTTTTTCCCACACTTCTGGGATATGAAACTGATCCCCACTCCCCCCTGATCTGCTGTCTGCATTCAGCTCTCCCACAGGAAGTTAAAGGAGCATTTCCTGACTTCCTGTCCTGATCCCCCTCTCTAGGTTCTGGAGCCCATTGTCTCCTCTCTCCTCCCTTAGGCTGCTGGTCTCCTGGCAGGTGAGAGGCCCACACTGACCAGAGTCTACCCACAGGGGCCACATCTCTTCTCAACGTGAAACACAGATTACTGGAGGGAACGTGTCATTCTCTTCCACTTGAGCTGAGGGACAATGTCAGCACTCTCAGCTCTGGCACAATCTTGGGGAGCAGAGAGTTGAAATGAGTGCAGGGAGGAGGGCCAATGAGACCTACCTCCCTGGGTTCATCCTGCTGGGCTTCTCTGAGTACCCTCAGCTGCAGAAGGTCCTGTTCGTGCTTGTCCTCACTTTGTACTTCCTCACCATCTTGGGAAACACCATCATCATCCTGGTGTCACAGCTGGACCCCCGACTCCGCACACCCATGTACTTCTTCCTCTCCCACCTCTCGCTCCTGGATCTCTGCTTCACCAGTAGCATTGTTCCCCAGCTGCTGGTCAACCTGGGTGGCCCCGACAAATCCATCTCCTATGGGGGCTGCGTGGTGCAGCTCTACGTCTCCCTGGCCCTGGGCTCCACCGAGTGTGTCCTCCTGGCTGTCATGTCCTACGACCGCTATGTCGCCGTGTGCCGACCCCTGCACTATGCCCTGGTCATGCACCCCCGGCTCTGCCGCATCCTGGCTTCCACAGCATGGCTCAGCGGTGTGGCTACCACCCTCGTGCAGTCCACGCTCACCCTTCAGCTGCCCTTCTGTGGCCACCGCCGTGTCGACCACTTCTTCTGCGAGGTGCCTGTACTTATCAAGCTGGCATGCGTGGACACCACCTTCAACCAGGCTGAGCTCTTTGTGGCCAGCGTCCTGTTCCTGGTGGTGCCTGTGTCCTTCATCCTGGCATCTTATGGCTGCATCGCCAGAGCAGTGCTGAAGATCAAGTCAGCTGCAGGGAGGAAAAAGGCGTTTGGGACATGCTCTTCACACCTGGTAGTGGTCATCATCTTCTACGGGACTATCATCTTCATGTACCTGCAGCCAGCCCAGAGCAGGTCAAAGGATCAGGGAAAATTTGTGTCCCTGTTCTACACTGTGGTTACCCCTGTGCTCAACCCCCTTATCTACACTCTGAGGAACAAGGAGGTGAAGGCTGCGCTCAGGAAGGTGCTGGGGAGAATTGCCTGATGGTGGGTTTGGTTTGGGGAAACCCTCAAGGTAGTTGTAAGCCCCGACTCAGGAAACAAATGCTGAGGCAGCCGAGGGGTCCTTCCATCAAGGGACCACCATAAAGGCAACCAGCTTGATGCCCTAGTGATCTCAGCAGACATCCTGAGGCCCCCACCCTCAAGCTTCTTGAACTGCCTGTGACATTAATTCACAGCATGTTTGAGTCAAGCATGATGATGTCTACTGTGTGTGTCTAGGCCAGACACAAGAGAGCCTCTTTCTGTCATTGAAAGGTCTCCTTCACCCCCACTGACTCCATTAACTACCAGGCCAGTCTTGAACCATGCTCCTATCTGGATCTTCTTCCTGCCCTTGGTATCTGTCATGTTCTGCCTGTCGTGCCCTGTGCCAGCATGTAGCGACACTCAGACTCTGAACCCCTCATCAGTGTTCTCTGTGAGCAGCCCTTCAATGTGCTGCAGCTAGCTTGGTCGGGTTACATTAGAGAACTTCTTTGATTTTCCTCTAGGAGAGGGAGAGTGGGTGCCCAGACAATGAATTATGAAGAAATGAGAGACCATACAAAGTTATGTGGGAGAACAAGGTGTTCTAACTTTAATGTGAAGAATCAGCGATATATGGGGGATTTTGCCAGTCACAGGTATGAAAAAAAAAATGCTCACCTTTGTTTCTTTGCAAAGTACGCATATCTCTCTTGGTTATGTGTGTGCGTGATTTTTTGTTTGTTTGTTTGATTGGTTGGTTGATTTTTTGTTTGTTTGGGGACGGTGGTTCACAGCTATCTCTTCTCAAGGGTTACTCCTGCCTCTGCACTCAGAAGTCATTCCTGGCAGGCTCAGGGGACCATATGGGTTGCCAGGATTCAAACCGGAGTCAGTCCTGTGTTAGCCATTTGCAAGGCAAACGCATTACCACTATTGCTATTGCTCTGGCCCCATATCTCTCTTGTTAACAGAAGTTTTATAAGTATACATGCTTGATCTTCAAAACAATTTACATGGCTCTAGGTAGTTTGCAGACTTTATAAATAGACACATTTCAATGAAGAGCCCAGAGGATAAAAAGAAAGTAAATTTTATATCTTAATTAAACACAGTGATTACAAATATGATTATAGTTGTATGATTTCAGTCATATAAAGAATACCCCCCTTCACAGTGCAACACTCCCACCACCAATGTCCCAATATCCCTCCTCTCCAAGACACCCCACCTGTACTCTAAACAGGCTTTCCACTTCCCTATTTCATTCACATTGTTATGATAGTTCTCAGCGTAGTTATTTTTCTGACTGCACTCACCACTCTTTGTGGTGAGCTTCATGTCATGAGCTGGACCTTTCAGCCCTTCTCTCTTTGTCTCTGAGGATTACTGCAAAAATGTCTTTTATTTTTCTTAAAACCCACAGATGAGGGAGACTATCCTGCATCTATCTCTCTCCCTCTGATTTATTTCACTGGGCATAATAGAGTCCATGTACATCCATGTATAGAAAAATTTCATGACTTCATCTCTCCTGACGGCTGCATAATATTCCATTGTGTATATGTACCACAGTTTCTTTAGCCATTCATCTCTTGTAGGGCATCTTGGTTGTTTCCAGAGTCCGGCTATTGTAAATAGTGCTGCGATGAATATTGGTGTGAGGAAGGGATTTTTGTATTGTATTTTTGTGTTTCTAGGCTATATCCCTAGGAGTGGTATAGCTGCATCATATGGGAGCTCAATTTCCAGTTTCTGAAGGAATCTCCATATTGCTTTCAATAAAGGTTGGACTAGACAGCATTCCCACCAACAGTGAAAGAGAGTTCCTTTCTCCCCACATCCCCGCCAGCACTGCTTGTTTTTCTTCTTTGTGATGTGTGCCAATCTCAGTGGCGTGAGATGGTACCTCTTATTTGTTTTGATTTGCATCTCCCTGATTTTTAGTGATGTGGAACATCTTTTCATGTGCCTTTTGGCCATTTGTATTTCTTCTTTTACAAAGTGATTGTTCATTTTTTCTCTCCATTTTTTGATGGGATTAGATTTTCTTTTCTTGTAAAGTTCTGTCAGTACCTTGTATATTTTGGTTAGTAGTTCCTTATCTGATGGTATTGGATGAATAGTTTCTCCGACACAGTGGGGTGGCTCTTGTGTTCTGGGCACTGTCTCCTTTGAGGTGCAGAAGCTTCTCAGCTCAATATAGTCCCATCTGTTTATCTCTATTTCCACTTGTTTGGAGAGTGCAGTTTCCTCCTTAAAGATGCCTTTAGTCTCAATGACATGAAGTGTTTCACATATGTGTTGTTCTAAATGCCTTATGGTTTCAGATCTGATATCAAGGTCTTTAATCCATTTGGATTTTACCTACATACATGGTGTTAGCTGGGGGTCTGAGTTCACTTTATTGCAAGTGGCTAACCATTGTGCCAGCACCACTTGCTGAAGAGGCTTTCCCTACTCCATTTAAGATTTCTTGCTCCTTTATCAAAACTAGGTGATTGCATGTCTGGGGAACATTCTGAGTACTCAAACCTATTCCACTGATCTGATGGTCTCTCTTTATTCTAATACCATGCCGCTTTGATAACTATTGCTTTGTAATACAGCTTAAAATTGGGGAAAGTAATGCCTCCCCTATTCATTTTCCCAAGGATTGCTTAGCTATTCGAGGATGTGTATTGTTCCAAATGAATTTCAGAGGTGTTTGAACCACTTCTTTGAAGAATGTCAGGGGTATCTTTAGAGGGATTGCACTAAATCTGTACAATGTTTTAGGTAGTATTGCCATTTTAATAATGTTGATTTTGCCAATCCATGAGCGAGTTACGTGTTTTTATTTCCGTGTGTCCTCTCTAATTTCTTGAAGCAGGGTTTTATAGTTTTCTTTGTATATGTCCTTCACATCTTTAATCAAGTTGACTCCAAGATATTTGAGTTTGTGTGACACTAATGTGAATGGGGTTGCTTTCTTAATGTCCATTTCTTCCCTATCATTATTGGTGTATAAAAAGTCCATTGATTTTTGTGTATTAATTTTGTAGCCTGTCACATTGCTATATGAATCTATTATTTCTAGAAGCTTTTTGGTAGTCTTTAGGGTTTTCTTTTTGTTTGTTTGTTTGTTTGTTTTTGGGTCACACCTGGTGACGCTCAGGGGTTACTCCTGGCTCCATACTCAGAAATTGCTCCTGGCAGGCACGGGGGACCATATGGGGCACCGGGATTCGAACCGATGACCTTTTGCATGAAAGGCAAACGCCTTACCTCCATGCTATCTCCCGGGCCCCTTCTCTTTAGGGTTTTCTAAGTAGAGTATCATGTCACCTGCAGACAGTGAGAGCTTGACTTCTTCCTTTCCTATCTGGATTCCCTTGATATTTTTTTCTTGCCTAATCACTATAGCAAGTACTTCCAGTACTATGTTGAATAGAAGTGGTGAGAGAGGACAGCCTTGTCTTATACCAGAATTTAGAGGAAAGGCTTTTAGTTTTTTTCTATTGAGGATATTTGCCATTGGCTTGTGGTAGATGGCATTAACTATATTGAAAAAGGTTTCTTTCATTCCCATCTTGCTGAGAGTTTTTATCAAGAATGGATGTTGAATCTTATCAAAAAGTTTCTCTGTGCCTATTGTTATGATCATGTAATTTTTATTTTTCTTGTTGTTGATGTTGTATATTATGTTTATAGATTTACAGATGTTAAACCATCCTTGCATTCCTGGGATGAAACCTACTTGATCATAGTGAATGATTTTTTTTTGTTTGTTTGGTTTTTGGGCCACACCCGGTAATGCTCAGGGGTTACTACTGGCTATGCGCTCAGAAGTCACTCCTGGCTTGGGGGACCATATGGGATACCGGGGGATCAAACCGTGGTCCCTCCTAGGCTAGCGCTGGCAAGGCAGATACCTTACCTCTAGCGCCACCACGCCAGCCCGTGAATGATCTTCTTGATGAAGCATTGGATCCTGTGTGCCAGGACTTTGTTGAGGATCTTTGCATCTGTGTTCACTAGGGAAATTAGTCTGTAATTTTCTTTTTTGGCAGTATCTCTATCTGGTTTTTAAGGTGATGTTGGCTTCATAAAAGCTATTTGAAAGTGTTCCCATTTTTTTTCCAATTTCATGAAAGAGCCTGGCTAGGTTTGGTAGTAGTTCCTCTTAAAGGTTTGAAAGAATTCATCTGTGAATCCATTCAGGATTGGGCTTTTGTTTTGGGGCAAACTTTTGATTACGGTTTTCATTTCCTCAATAGTGATGGGGGTGTTATGCTACATCCTCTTTATTCAACTGTGGAAGGTTATAAGAGTTCAATAATTTATCCATTTCTTCCAGGTTATCATATTTAGTGGCATAGAGTTTCTCAATGTAGTCTCTGAATACCATTTTTAATCTCTGCAGTATCTGTAATGATCTCACCCTTTTCATTTCTGATATGGATTATCAAGTTTATGTCCTCTTTCTTTGTGAGCTTTGTCAATGGTCTATCAATCTTGTTTATTTTTTTCAAAGAACCAACTTCTGCTTTCATTAATCATTTTTGGGTTTCCACTTCATTGATTTCTGTTCTCAGCTTCCTTATTTCCTTCTGTATCCCTATTTTTGGTTTCTTTAGTTGATCACTTTCTAATTCTATAAGCTGCATCATTAAGCTATTCAGGTATGCTCCATCTTCCTTTCTGATGTGTGCTTGCAAAGCTATAAATTTTTCTCTCAGTGCCACTTTTGCTGTGTTCCATAGGTTCTGATAGTTTGTGTTTTCATTGACATTTGTTTCCAGAAAGTTTTAATTTCCCCTTTGATTTTATCTCAGACCCTGGTTGTTCAGTAGTAGGCTGTATAATTTCTCCTGTTAAAGTTTTCCTTCTGTGGGGCCCTGGAGATAGCATGGAGGTAAGGCGTTTGCCTTTCATGCAAATGGTCATCGGTTCGAATCCTGGTGCCCCATATGGTCCCCCGTGCCTGCTAGGAGCAATTTCTGAGCATGGAGCCAGGAGTAACCCCTGAGCACTGCCTGATGTGACCCAAAAACCAAAAAAAAAAGTTTTCCTTCTGTGTCCTTTTGTAGATCACAACTAATTACAGAGCCTTGTGGTCAGCAACGGTAGCCTGCAAAATTCAAAATTTCTATCCTCTTAATTTTATGGAGGTATGTTTTATGTGCCATCATGTAGTCTATCCTGGAGAATGACCCATGTACATTGGAAAAGAATGTGCATCCAGATTTCTGGATTGAGTGTCCTTTATATATCTAGTAGGCCTCTTCTTTCATTTCTCTTTTCAAGGCTAGTATTTTGGGGGGTTTAAATCTAGTTGACCTATCGAGTGTTGACAGGGCAGTGTTGAGGTCTCCCACAACTATTTTGTTATTTATGATATCCTTTTTCAGATTTGTCAACAATTGTATTAAATACTTTGATGGTCCCTCATTGAGTGCATATATGTTTAGGAGAGTGATTTCTTCCTGCTTTATGTCTATCTTTGTCCCTTACAACTTTTCTGAGTATAGTTTGTGTCATCTGATATTAGTATGACCACTCCTGCTTTTTTTTTATTTTGTACCATACTGATATTTTTTATTGTACCACAGTGTCTTACATATATTTCATAATAATGCTTTAGGTAACTATTAACAATGAATCAGAGGAATTCCCATCCCCAAAATTTTCCTCTCTCCACCCCCATTCCCATCCTACATCCCCTATCCCCCACCCTCATCCCCCAGGCTGCCTGTACAAGTGGTCTCCTCTGTGTCTAGCTTACTACTTAGTGATCATACAACTGTTTGGGTCTGGTACCCTCCACTATCTCTCTCTCTCTCTCTCTATTTGAGAGGTGGGACTAGATAGATCAGGCTATGTGGCTTTGTTTAGAGAAAAGAGAAGCAACAAAAATGGGATAAAAGTTGAGTACACCGAATATAGACAGAGTCCTTCTAGGTACTCTCAATCTTAGTTTGAGAAAGGAAAGGGAAAAAGGAGGTGAGACAGCACAACAATACAAAAGTAAATATCAACTAAAATATCCAGTGAGCATGACAGCAATAAAGACCAGTGCCACATAATAACCATGGTACTGAAATAAATTCATATCAGAGCGCGAAATGGGAAGCACAAAAAATAAAAATAATAAAAATAAATAAATAAAAATAAAAAATGGAGACACCCACTTCAATGTCTAAACCAAAACCAAGAATATCCAAAATATATATAATTAAATAGATAGATACGGGGCCCGGGAGATAGCATGGAGGTAAGGCATTTGCCTTTCATGCAAAAGGTCATCAGTTCTAATCCCGGTGCCCCATATGGTCCCCCGTGCCTGCCAGGAGCAATTTCTGAGCATGGAGCCAGGAATAACCCCTGAGCACTGCCGGGTGTGACCCAAAAACACAAAAAAATAGATAGATAGATAGATAGATAGATAGATAGATAGATAGATAGATACAAGAGATTATTTTGTGCTGTTTTTATTTCCTTTTCCCCTGCAAAGGCACAATAAATATTGGGGACATTAAAGCGGGAATTCCCTTTGTCTAAGAGATAAGGGTTTCTCCCCCCACCCCCTGAAACATACTGTCATGGGAACAACTATAGACTTATTGCCTGTTCCTTTATTCTCCCCCTCGGTGTCTTTGTTATGTAAGTAAGTCTTCTGCTCTATCATGGGTGATAAAGTCAGACCTTTGTATCTAGGGATCTTGGTATCCACACAGGTCAAGGATGGAGTTTATGATGAAGTCTTTCTTTGTGTTTCTAGAGGCTCTGTTCCTTCACTGTCGTTTTAGTCTGTCTTCTGTAGTTGGTGGTCTTGGTCATTGCTCCGATCCTAGTATGGGGCCTGGGAAGGAGTCCTTCATTATGTTTACAGAAGGTTCATTCAGTTGCAATTGTCCCAGTCAAGACACCTGGAATTAGGGATTTGGGTGTTGCACCAGCCGTATAACAAAACCTAGACTAGGGCTTTTTCATTGTTCCCATGATACGTTGTGCCCAGTAGTGGTTGTCACAGTAAGTCATCTGCAGATGGAGATCTTGGCTTTTGCACGCATCAGAGGATGATAAGTCTTCTGAATTTGTCTTATCATTAGATGGTGAGGTAAGACAATCTGCTCTTCAATCAAGTCGTTCCCATTTCTTCATTGCCAAGGATATCTTATTAGAACCGGTGCATGCTGGTGTCAGAGTAATATTGAGGATGTCCCAAAGGGGATTTGACTCCTAGAGCTGTTGGGGAGAATTGTGTCATTTGTATGTCTGGGCTCCAGGATTCAAGGCTGGACCATTTCAGCTTTTTTAAGGGTGTTGTTTGCTTGGATGATTTTCCTCCAGCCTTTGATTTTGAGTCTATGTTTGTTCTGACTATTCAGGTGTGTTTCTTGTAGACAGCAGGAGGTTGGATTCAATTTTTTTTTGGTTTTTGGGTCACACCCGGCAGTACTCAGGGGTTACTCCTGGCTCCATGCTCAGAAATTGCTCCTGGCAGGCACGGGGGACCATATGGGGCACCGGGATTCGAACCGATGACCTTTTGCATGAAAGGCAAACGCTTTACCTCCATGCTATCTCCCGGGCCCCATGGATTCAATTTTTTATCCATTTCACCACCCTGTGTCTCTTAATGGGTGCATTTAGTCATTGACATTAAGAGAGTTAATTGTCATGGAATTTAGTGCCATCTTTTTGTAGAAGTTTGATGTGTCTGTTGGTCTGTCTTGTCTTAAGTTAGACCTTTCAGTTTTTATATTAAGACCCGTTTTGAGTCTGTAAAGTTTCTGAGCTGTTGTTTATCTGTGAAGCAAAGTATACTTCAAACCTAAAAGTCAGTTTTGCTGGGTATAGTATTCTAGGTGAAGCATTTATTTCATTGACTTTTGTCACTATGTACCACCACTGCCTTCTGACCTTGTGTGTTTCTTGTGACAGATCTGCTGTAAATTTCAAGGATGCTCCTTGAATGTAATTTCCTTTTTTGATCTTGCAGCTTTCAGTATTCTGTCTTTATCTGTGAGATTCAACATTGTGACTAGGATGTGTCTTGGGATGTTTTTCCTGGGGTCTCTTTTAGCTGGTACTCTTCAGGCATGCAAGATTTGGTCACATGTATTATTTAGCTCTGGTAGTTTCTCTGTGATGATGTTCTTTACTGTTGATACTTCCTGGAGATTTTCTTCCTGTGTCTCTGGGACTCCAGTGATTTTTTTTTTAATTTTTAGGTCACATCAGCAGCGCTCAGGGCTTACTACTAGTTCTACATTCAGAAATCGCTCATGGCAGACTTGGGGAACCATATGGATGCTGGGATTCAAACCACCACCCTTCTGCATGCAAGGCAAACGCCTTACCTCCATGCTATCTCTCCAGCCCAAATCCAATGATTTTTAAGTTGTTTCTGTTGAGTTTATCAAAGACTTCTATTTTCATCTGTTCACATTCTTTAGTAATTTTTTCCATTGTCTGATCATTTGCTTTAAAGTTTTTCCAATCTTTTCTGCTGTATTGAGTTATTATGTATCTCATCTGCCAGCTCACTAATTCTATCCTCAGCTGCTGTTACTCTGTTGGAGAGGTTTTCCAATGAGTTTTTTAATTTGTCTACTGAGGTTTTTTCAGACCTGTTTTTTGACCTGATATTTCAATTTGGAGTTTTCTGGTTTCTATCTTTATATTCTCTTGATTCTTATTAGTGTTCTGCTCAACTTGATCTATGCTTTCTTTGAGTTTTGTGTACAACCTCCATATATCTTCTCTAAACTCCATATCTGAAAGACTAATTAGGTGGGTGGCCTTTGTTGGGTCATCAGAATTGCAATCTTCATTCTCTATGCCTGATGTTGGTCTGCATAGTTTCCCCATTGTCATGCTTGTATTGTGGGTTTTTCTACATGTTGTGGTGGAATTCATTGGCTAGTTGGAGTGTGTGTAGCTCTGCTTGGAGACTGTACTCCTCTGACTCCATCCCTTGGCAGGACGACTCACCTCAGGAAAAGCGAGCCCTCAGGGGATGGATGCCAGAGAGAATCAAAATTCCCAGGCTGAAGCAAGCAAAGTGAAGCCTCAAGATGTATACCGTGCTTAAGAGGTCAAGCAGTCATCTGTATGCACAGTCTCTGGGCAAGGAAGTCTCACCTCAGGAGAAGTAAGCCCTCAGGGGAAAGATGCCAGAGAGTATCAAAGTTCCACATCTGAAGCAAGCAGAGGAAAACCTCAAAATGTCTGCCGTGCTTAAGAGGCCCTCCAGAGTCAGCTGTATTCACAGTCTCCGGGCAGGGAAGATCACCTCCAAAAAGTAAATTTAACATCTCAAATCAGTTCCTCTCTGGCCAGGCCCTATGTGTCAATACTGATGTAGATTAAGGGTTTTAGTAAGAAGCCCAGTTTCCCTATCAAATTTTCTTTTCCTGAGGAAATGAGTTTTTTGATCTAGGGGGCTTATTACAAATAACTAATTTCCTAAGGTCTGGTTTTTGGAAGGGGAAATAAAAGAGACAAACTTATATAAAAGATGTGCAAATCTATACCAGGTAAAAGTTTTCTCAACATGTATGAGGGAAATGGAGTCCTGTCCAGAGTACAGGCAGGGGGGTGGGTGGGAGGAGGAGATTTGGGACAATGGTGATGGGAACGTTGCACTGGTGATGGGTGGTGCTCTTTACATGACTGAAACCCAAACACAATTATGTATGTAATCAAGGTGTTAAAATAAAATATAAAAAAAAATGAAGAGCACAGTAGGTGTTATAAAAACACAATAAAAAAAAGTTTTCTCAACAGCCCAATGCTATATTCTAGCCAAACATTTTGGATGTTAATTCTGAAGTGAAAATTAGTTATCAAGTACTCAAAGTCCTTTAGAAATGTCCCAAAAGCAGAACATTCCTTTCTGCTTTAAGCTGCAAAGGCAGTTAAAACAAAAAGAGGAATAGAAGGGTTTTTCTTGTTTGTTTGTTGGTTGGTTGGTTGGTTGGTTTTGTTGGTTTTTGGGTCACATCCGGTGACATTCAGGTATGATACTCCTGGCTTTGTGCTCAGAAATCGTTCCTGGTTTGGGGGACCATATGGGACGTGGGAGGATCAAACCAAGGTTCATCCTAGGTTAGCGCATACAAGCCAAATACTCTATCACTTGTGCCAATGCTCCAGCCTCTATAGAAGTTGTTAAGTGTTTTTTGGTAGTGAGTTTTCCAGGTAAAAAATAATTTGTTTGGGGGTTTTTTATTTGTTTGTTTTTGGGCCACACCCAGCAGTGCTCACGCTTTATTCCTGGCTCTATGCTCAGAAATTGCTCCCAGCAGGCTCGAAGGACCATATGGGATACTGGGACTCTAACCACCATCCTTCTGCATGCAAGGCAAACACCCTACCTCCATGCTAACGCTCCAGCCCCAAAGGTAAAGAATAATTTGATCAAGGCTATATTTGCCTGTAAAAAATCCTTATGTTTGAAAATAAAAAGTTCAAATAAATACACACTTAATACAGCAAAAGGGAGACTCATATTTAAGTCAAATAAACATTTGTTACTAAGCATGAGAAATATCAGCTTTGCTATCAAAAATTTTGGACATGGGGCTCGGGAGATAGCATGGAGGTAAGGTGTTTGCCTTTCATGCGAAAGGTCATCGGTTCGAATCCCGGTGCCCCATATGGCCCCCTGTGCCTGCCAGGAGCAAAAATTTTGGACAGCCATCTGCTCTGAGGAAAGACTTCCCAGTAGGTCTTTCGACGAGATTCTC
Organism: Crocidura indochinensis; assembly: GCA_004027635.1. Classification (NCBI taxonomy): domain Eukaryota; kingdom Metazoa; phylum Chordata; class Mammalia; order Eulipotyphla; family Soricidae; genus Crocidura; species Crocidura indochinensis. The sequence continues at coordinate 14,923 of PVKC010022576.1, forward strand.
ATTAGAGAGTGGGAGGTGATACCATGGGACACCACCAAGGTGCCTGTGATGATGCAATCTCCCCACCTCAGACCCACTGCCCAGATGTGTGCCTGGGTGCTGCCCCCCATTCATGACTAGCCACCGTCCATACACATAGCTGGGTACTGCTCTTCATGCATGGCTGAGTGCAACCATCTGGGGCACTTGCTTGTCTTCTATTCATTCAGAGAAGCACTTGTCAGGGCTGGGAGCCAGCACAATGACTGGGACACATGCCTAGCAGGTGTGATCTGGATTTGGTGCCCAGCACCAACAGCTTCAGCCCTGAAGCTCCCACATGCCTGGTGACCTGACCAGTGCCATATCTTCAGGCCTTTATTGGACAAAGATCGCTAGTGGAGCCCCTGAGCATGGCGTTGGAAGCCCCTAAAAAGGAGGATGCATTTGTTTATCCAATAGGTGCTGAGGCATTATAGTGTGAACAAATCATACTATGTCTTTCTGAGTACCCAGTTCAGCTCACCAGAGTTCTTCACTAAGGGGTAGCATATTCTTGCAACCTTCAAATAGAAGTCAGGTTAGTGGGGGAATCCCCTTCTAAAATTGATTTTTTTTGTCTGTTTTAGGACCACACCTGACACTATTCTGGCCTTACTCCTAGCCCTGTGTCAGAAATCATTCCGGGTAGTGCTTAGGGAACCATAAGAGATGCTGGCATGATCACAAGTTACCATGTTATTCTAATCAGATTTGAGTGTTTAGTTTATGTAGGTGCCAAGAGAAGTAGTGAAGCGAGGGCTCTGCTAAATCCTGAACATGCTGTGTGTGTAGAAGGAAAGTGTCCTTGGGCAGATATGAGAGCAGTGGTAGCTGAAGCAGACGCATCTAAAGCAGAAGTCTTGTGTTTCAGTCATGAGCCTTCATCAGGTTTCTGGAGGCTAACTCAGTAGCTGGCATGGAAATGGACTTTTGAAGTCTCTGAGCTGCGTGTACACTAACTGATTTAGGAGTCTGAGGCAGGAAAGATTCTTTTTTTTTTTTTTTTTTGGTTTTTGGGTCACACCCGGCAGTGCTCAGGGGTTACTCCTGGCTCCACGCTCAGAAATTGCTCCTGGCAGGCACAGGGGACCATATGGGGCACCGGGATTCGAACCGATAACCTTTTGCATGAAAGGCAAATGCCTTACCTCCATGCTATCTCCTGGGCCCCAGGAAAGATTCTTAATAGACAGTGTGCGATTACCCCAGACCAGAAATTCAATCAAGGAAGAGGGAAATATTTTTTGAGTAACAGGGAGCATTTATTTCTAAAGACAAATGAAAGCATTAGAAGAGTAGGAAAAAGACAGAATAGGGTCAATTGCACGACACTACATTGGCCACTTTAGTATTACGTCGGTACAGGCTGTTTGCTGTCAGGCATTCGCTGTCCAATTGGAGCTGGGTCCAGAGCCCTGGAACTGAAGGGACTATTGCCATAGGGCATCCTCCTGGGGGGCGCCTCTGAGACTCTGGAGCCATGCGTGAGTGTGTTCTTCAACAGCTCTGGGCCAGGGACCGGTGGGTAATGGGAAGGTTTAATTGGCCAGTTTGGGCTGTGCCAAGGAGAGCACTCACTGTGGGCTCAGCTGCCCCTAATGCATCCAGGGGCCCAATCTTAGGCATCTTAATGAGCTGCACATCTCCCACAAAGGAAAGGGGGGTTTGATGCTGGGAACACAGCATCAAAGCTTTCTCTTCCGTTCTTTCCTGAAGAAACCTACCTAGAAGATAGACTGAGATCATTTTCCTGGACATCAGGGGCAGAAGGTATACCAGATTCTTGGACAAGTCTCTGCCCTGCCTCAGGAATTGAGAGAGTCTCGGAGGCTGTGGCCACCCCAGATTCCCACTCAGCCCTACTTCCACTCTCACAGGCCACTGCAAGGCACACACACTCCAACACTTTTCCATCAGGAACCCTTAGCATCCTTTCTTCACCATAAGGACTTCTGCTCTCCAGGTGGGTGTGTGGCAGACGAAGGGAGGTGGGCCCAGTGAGGGGAGACGAACTGGAATCATAACACAACGCTGTGCTCACTTCAGAAACTTCTTTCTCAGGTAGGGGCTTTCAGACTATTTCCAATTTGCAGCGCTAGGGTATGGACCACCCTTTTTGCATTAAGACACTCATGGTCTTGGTTTCTCTTTCTATTTGGGGGCAGCTCGTATCTCTGGTACTCTAGGGCAACAGCAAAAGCATCTGACCTCAGCTATATTCAGGAATTAGTTCTGTGCTGCTCTGGGGACTAAATGGGATGCCAAGGATTGAATCCAGGCCAGCCATATGCAAGGCAAGCACCGTCTCTGATGTACTCTCTCAACAATTTTTTTAATTGAATGACCATGAGATACAGAGTTAAAACATTGTTGATGTTTGAGTTCCATATAATGTTCCAACACTCACCCCTTCAATGTCCCCAATTTCTCTCCCACCGACACCCTGTCCTTAACCTGCGTCTATGGCAGATATTTTTCTATTCTTTATTGCCCTCTCCCCTTTTTCCTTTTAGGCACTGTGGTTTGAAATATTGTTACTGAAGGCATAACATACATATCACTTTATCTTTTTTCAGCACCCAGTCCAGAGTGATCATTTCCAACTCTCATTGTCAGTGGGCCCTTCTCTGCCCTGACTGCACTCCTCCAACTCTTTTCAGCAAGCATGACCACTCC
>PVKC010022577.1:0-17639 GCA_004027635.1 Crocidura indochinensis
ATATATATATATATATATATATATATATATATATATATATATATATATATATATATATAGTAGCAATTCAAAAATGAGTTTTGTCCAACGTTAATTTAGTTGTGTTGTCCAAAAATTGGGCCATTTATCATCAGTAGCATATAGTTTCCATGAAGGTCTCTAAAAAACTTGATAATTTATTCTTAAATTATGGTGAGACAGGGTTGGTTTCTCAGGAAAATCAGAGTCTGTTTCATGCTTTATTCTTTCATTCTACTCAACATCAAAAAATATCATCTTTGGATATATCATCCAGTTTTGGACAGTGACAAACCACTCTTATGGCTCTTTGTTTTCCTAAATTTTTCCTTTATCATTTGCTCAGGGAAATTAATTTATTTAAAATAGATATTTGACATAAAAATAGAGATTTCTGTCTTATTCACGACTCTTTTTTTTCTTATAGTTTACCCCAAATTTAGGACATTTCATGTCATAATTCTTTTTTTTTTAAATTTTTAAAATATTTTGACCAAAGTGGATCACGAATCTTTCACAGTAGTATTTTAGGTACATGATGACATTGAATCAGGAACATAAGAGTGGGAATGGTCTAAAGGGTAAGGTGTCTATCTTGTCTGGGGTGGACTCAAACAGATGGTGGCTCGAATCAGGGGCATTCCCACCACCAATGTTGTCATGTCATAATTTGTAATTACATATGCCAGCAACTTTTCTCCCTATAATTCCTATTCACAGAAACTGGCAAGTAAAAAGTGAATTTAATTTGAGGGATAACATTTTTAATGCAATAAATTTATGTCTTTCAGTTTTTAAACCACTAAACCAATTAATGCTATATCTTCCTCCTCTTCTTACTGGCTTTACATTAGAGATATTACATGGTAAGCACTCACTAGAGTAGATAACCGGCAGGACCAACTCATTAACTTATTGGGTATTTTTAGAATTTATTGTTCATAATATAATGTCTATTTATTTAGAAATAATTTTATGGTAGTGATTTAATATGCTTTGTAGTTAATTTCTCAGATATCCATACCTAATATTCCCTGGTATTTTTCCTGAGATTCTTTTAGAGTCCTTTATGATAGTTGTTTCTTTTTATTTGTTGCATGGATCCAAACCAGCTGCATAGATGTCTTAGTATGGAAAAATATATGATTTTATTACACTGCAGAGCATTTTTTTCAATAGTGTGACTTTAAGAGTAGCTTCAGGCTCCAAAACTAGGACCATGAAAGATATGAGTCTGAAAGCAATTGTTGATGCAGGAAATAATTCACACAGTAAAAGTGTGCAAGAACAGTTTCAGGAATTCCAACACTGAAGCCAGGAATACCACCAGATAGTCTTCAACTTTAAGAAGAAAAGCAGTTTACTGGAGGAAGACTGAAGAATTAGCCATTTCTTTCCTGAACCCAGGTTTTATTAGCAATACCCTTGGGTAAAGAGCAAATATCAAGTAGAGAGAAATCCAGTAATCCCATCGTATCACACCCTAGGATAGAGTATGTATATAATTTAGGACCAGTAATCCAAGAGTTGAGGAATGAATTTTTGTCTTACAAGGTATTTCACCTTTCACTCACATGTTTCCCACCACCATTATTTCCCAGTTTCATTCTCTTTATTCATTCATTCATTTACTTATACATGGATGAATATGGAAAGCATTACTTGAGTGAAATAAGTCCATTGAGGAGGGCTAGATATAGAGAATTCTTATGAATTTATGAAATATAAAATTATAATAAAATGTAATGTTATATAAATATTCAGAGACAATATACAAGAGTACCAGGAGGACTAGTAGATGGTAGGAAGCTTGCTATAAATAGTGGAGCAGTGTAGTTAGTTCAAAGAGGAGACCACAATGACAGTGGTAATTGGAACTGATCACTGGGGTCAATAACTGCTTCTTGGATGAATATAGAGCGATATGTAAGTATCCCTTCATTAACATAGTAGTTTTAGCTTAGCTTTTTGTTAAAATGATTTTATGTTTGATGCCTCTTACATGAAAAGATATCTGTCATTATTGTGGAAGCCCTGTTGGGTGCCTGTCTTTGATGTAATTGACACAGATGTGTTCTCTGGCTCTTCAGAGGCTGCTCTGAACAGCACTGGGAGTGACCCGTAAATAGAGAAACAAGGGGGTTGGGTGGTGGCGCTGGAGATAAGGTACCTGCGCTAACCTAGGACGGACCGCGGTTCAATCCCCCGGTTCCCCATATGGTCCCCCGTGCCTGCCAGGAGCGACTTCTGAGCGAATAGCCAGGAGTAACCCCTGAGTGTCACCGGGTGTGGCCCAAAACCCAAAAAAAAAAAAAGTAAATAGAGAAACAAAAAATATTTCTGATCATTCTTGGTTGGGGACCCATAAAAGTACTATTAATTTAAATGTTATCTGATAGGTCTGTAAGCAAAGAAAGCATAAAACAATGATATTTCTTCAGGTTCCAAACTTAATATTTTTTATATTTTAATTATTTCTTAAGACCATTTTGAATTACAAGTCTTTCAGAGTTGTATTTCAGGCATATAGTGACATAGAATGAGGGCCATTCCCACCATCAGTGTTGACCTCCCTCCAGTATGGTTCCCAGAATGCATCACATACCTTCCCTGATTTCCCTGGATTGCTATTGTAAAGGATCATTTTCTGTAGAGCTTGTTATAGTCTGGCTCTCTTGATTCTATTGTCATTAACTTTGGCTTAATTATTTTTTATTTTTATTATTTTTAAATAATATCTTTAAGCACCATGATTACAAAAATGTTCGTAGTTGGGGTTCAGTTATAAAAAATAAACACCCTCTTCAACCCTCTCACCACCAATGCCCCCCATATCCCTCCTTCTTTACCTCTTGCCTGTATTTGAGACAGGTATACTAATCTCAGTCACTACTATGGTCATGATAGTTATTACTGTAGTTATTTCTCTAACTGCACCCATCACTCTTTGTGGTAAGCTTCATATTATGGTACATCCTTATGGCTCACATCTATATTGTCTCTGGGTGTTATTACAATATTGTTTTTTATTTTTCTTAAAACCTATATATAAGTGAGATTATTCTGCATCTATCTCTATCCCTCTGACTTACATCACTTGGCATAGTAGTTTCTATGTAATTTCAGGTATAGTAAAGTTTCATGACTTCATATTTCCTAATGGCTGCATAGTATTTCAATGTATACCATGGTTGCTTTAGCCACTTATTTGTTGTTGGGCATCTGGGTTGTTGTCAGATTCTGGCTATAATAAATAGCACCGCAATGAATATAGGAGATTCTAAGGCATTTTGTACTGTATTTTTTTGTTCTAGGATATATTCCTATGAGTGGAATAGCTGGATCATACAGGAGCTACGTTTTCAGTTTTTTCAGAAACTCCCTATTGTTTTCCATAAAGGCTGGACTAGATAGCAATCCACCAGCAGTGAATGAGAGTTCATTTCTCCCCACATTCCTGCCCGTTGTGAGTACTGAATTTTTTTGTTCTTTGTGATGTGTGCCAGTCCTGTGGCAAGAGATGCTACCTCTTTGTTGTTTGATTTGCATCTCACTGATGATTCGTGACATAGAGCTTTTTTTTTAATGTGTCATCTGGCCATTTGTATTCCTTCTTTGAAAAAGTGTCTGTTCATTTCTACCTGTTATTTGATGGGGAGAAAGATGTTTTTTCTTTTTTTTATTATTTTTATTTTGTTTGTGTTTTTTTTTGGGGGGGTTACAACAGGTGGTGCTCAGGCGTTACTCCTGGCTCTGTGCTCAGAAATCTCTTCTGGCAGGCTCGGGGGACCATATCAAATACCAAGAATAGAACCACCATCCGCCCTGGTTCTGCTGTTTTTTTTTTTTTGCAAGGCAAACACCCTACTGATGTACTATCTCTCCGGTCCTCATGCTTTTTTCTTAAGTTATGTCAGTACCTTGTATATCTTATATTATCTCCTTATCTTATGAATTAGGAATGATGAATAGTTTTTCCCATTCCTTTGGTGACCTTTGGTTCCTAGTCACTATTTTCTTTGAGGTGCGGAAGCTTCTCAGCATAATATAGTCCCATTTGTTTATCAGCTTCCACTTGCTTGTAGAATGCTGTTTCCTCCTTGAAGATGCCTTTAGTCTCAATGTCATGTTCTTCTATATATCTTATGGTTTCAAGTCTGATATCAAAATCTATAATCCATTTGATTTGACCTTTGTGCATGGTGTTAGTTGGAGTTTTTCGCTTGTGGCTGACTAGTTGTTCTACACAATTTGTTTTAGAGGCTTTTCTTGCTTTATTTTTCATTTCTTGCCTGTTTATTGAAGATTAATTGACTGCATGTTGTGGGACATTTTCTGAATACTAAAGTCTATTTTGTTGATCTGATGATCTGGTCTTTATTCCAATACCATTTTGTTTTAATGACTATTTTTTTTAGATCAATTTAAAGTTGGGAAATGTGATGCTCCCCCATATTCTTTTCCTAAGGGTTGCTCTAGCTATTCATGGGTGTTTAATGTTTCAATTTCAGGAGTGTTTGATCTACTTCTTTGAAGAATGTCATAGGTATTCTTAGAAGAATTGCTTTAAATCTGTACAGTGCTTTGGGAAGTATTGCAATTTTAATTATGTTAATCCACCCAATCAATGAACAGAGTATGTGTCTCAATTTCCTTGTGCATTTTTTATTTCTTGAAGCATGGTTTTGAAGTTTTTTTTAGTATAGGTCCTTCACCTCTTTACTTAAGTTTGCTCCAAGGTATTTGAGTTTGTTTGGCACTAATTAGAATGGGATTGCTTTTTTGAATGTCCATTTCCTCTTTACCATTATTGTATACAAGAAGGCCATTGATATTTGTGTGTTAATTTTGTCTGTATTATGGTTTCTCAATATAGCCAAAGCCATGTACTACAAGCCAATGGCAAACATTATTCTTGGTGGCGATAAACTAAGAGCCTTTTCTCTAAAATCTGGTACAAGTTAAGGCTGCCTCCTCTCACCACGTTTATGCAATATTGTACTGCAAGTACTTGTCATAGCAATTAGAAAAGAAAAATATATCAAGGACATCCAGATAGGGAAGGAAGAAGCCAATTTTTCACTGTTTGCAGATGACATATTACTATATTTAAAAAACCTTAAAAACTCTACCTAAAAGCTAATAGATTACATTTCCATCTAATCTAGATATTATCATAGCATGTTTATTACTATTAAAGTGACTGTGTCACTACATACTTTTACTAAGAACAATGTTAGAATATAATTGTTTCCAAATAAAAATTTCTTTCTAGCTAAAATGACAGTAAAATGTCAGTCAGCTTGGTAGATTGGATAAATCATACATAACTAGAAATTCCCTATGTAATACACAATTTCTGAAGCTGACACTGCCACCAGTAACTTAAAGAGCTTATCTATCAAGAATTCATAGACTTACTAAACCTATACCCTGACACTGTCCTGGACAGTATCCTTCAGACCTTAATAAAGAATCACAGAATAGTATCAGTCATCTGTGGAATTTAAGAGAAATAAAAGATATTATTTAATATTAACCAGAGAAATTAGAAATGAGGACTGGAAGGACTGAGCCATGATAAGAAGCTTCCCATAAGGAGTGGTGAGAGCAGTTAGAGAAATAACAACAATAACAACATTCGTGGCAATGGTAATGAATGAGAGAAATAGATTGCCTGTCTTGAATATAGGCAGAGGATAGGGAAGAAGGGATATGGAGCACATTGGTGTTGGGAAGGTTGCACTGGTGAAAGGGGACTTTTTTTTCTATAACTGAAACTCAACTACAAACATATCTGTAATCATAATGCTTAAAGATATTACTAAATAAAAATATATCTCTATTATGTTTTTATACTAGCTGAACTCATTTATATACCTACCAACTGTAAATTAGGATTTCTTTTAATCTGTACTAGCACTTGTTTCTTGTTTTATTTCTAGGACATTCTCTTCGGTGCTTAGTGAAAGACAAAACTAAAAATCACCAAAAACACTTCTGGAGTCTCAAGGCATTTTATGCTCAGTCTACTTTATTGGTATTTCAGAAGATATTTCAAAATATTTCAAAAATACTGTTGCTCAAGAACAGAGCACTACTTTAGAAAGCCTGGTAAGGCATTTATATGTCTTGCATTTTATATAATGTGTTTAATCCCTGGCTCTGTATATGTAACCTGAAAAACCATCAGCAGTACTCTCTGAGCACAGAACCAAGAATAAACCCTGAACACTATTGGATCTAATCCCAAGTGTAAGCAAATTAACTCTTCTTGCTCTGTCTTTAGTCTCATTAAATTTGTATTAACCACACTCAATTATATTTTGTTGTTGTTCTAGACAGTTAGAACTTAAGTAGAAGATACATCCACCCCTCTACTGAGTAAAATAATATGAACAATTGAATGTACACAATTTACACTGGATAATGGATTACTTACAGCTAGGATTTCATGATGGCCATATTTGAGTGTAATCAAAGAGGGAAAGGTACAGTAAACAAGGCCTATTAACTTGAAAATATTTTTTTTCATTTAACTTTCTTTAGAGAGAGTTGGGGAAGCTTGGTGGTGGGAAAATTGTTTGTAGTTGTGATGTTGAAAGTAGGATACATAGAATCCTAATATCACAATTCATTGTGCCTAGATAAAATTATAGAAAAAATTTCATGGGAAAAATGATGAGCATTTGTTAACTTATTATCTAAGACATAAGTAATTATTTAATGAGAGTTAAATATTTGTAACTTAATGAGAGTTAAATATTTTTAATGGAAGCATATTACCTAAAACTTCTAGATAGGAAAAAATCAATTCCACTGTGGAGACAGTAGGGATTTAAACAAAATATGTAATAGCCGCATTGTATGATGAAAGATATTTTATTGAGTATGAGAGACAAATGAAATTTTCCAAAAAATTAAGATTCTGCAAGGACCTTTTAGTAAAAGAACTTTTTAAAATTGTTTAGATTGAGTTTATTCAATTCTAATTTTATAGAAATAACAGCTTCTATAATTATGTGTGCATAACAGTAATTTTAAGAAGTCTGAGTGGTAAAGTACTTTTTTGTTTTAGAGATCTGGAACAGGTATAACCAATGGCAATGACACCAAGGAGGGATTAATGAGTCCATACTAGAGGACAAAAGAAAATCAAGATAAAATGCAATTGGTCATTTTTAATGAGGTGTATCCAATCAAGCCTTGTTATATTGAAGGGTGAAAATAAATAGGTTTGAACACTATTCTCTTCTCAGTTCTAGTTCTGTTTTTTATGACTTTTTCTACACAAGTTAACTGATAGCAAAATTAAATAGTAACACACATTCCCAGATCAAGGAAACAACCAGCACTACCTAAGAAGCAGGGAGAGCAGGAACAAAGGACCTCAAATATGAGCTGCAGAGGCATCATTGACCAGAAGATGTTGCACCCAGTCCACACTGACCATTGCAGATGGGCATCTTAAGGTAAGATTAGCGGGATACCTAACTAAAATGCTCTAAAGTCATCAGACATCTACTTGACAGTATAACAGCATAGACATCTTTTGTTCTATGTGCAGACTTTACACTAAGTTCCCAAGGACCCAATGTCTATCTGGGTCTATCCTACATATCTACAGATATGTAGGAATAATATTGACTCAAAAATGGTAGATTATTGCTATTGTTATTCTTGTCATAATTCCTATTGTTTTAAGATTTGTTTGAGTCTCTATGAATCCTGATATTATTAATGTGTATATTAGAACTATTATGATTGCAACCTTCCAATATTATGCCAGACTGTCTTCCATTATCTCAGTCAGTTCTATTCACTTCAGTCCCCACGAAGTTAACAGGAATGTGATGATTCCTACATAGATTAACTCAAACCAAAAAATAAACTCTATCTTATCTGAGTAGTGCATTTTGGTTCAATGCTTGTCTTTGGTTAGACGTTTGGTAGTAGTGTAATCAAAGACTTGTCCAAGGCTCTGCATCTTATCACTGAGATATGTTTGAAGGTATTGAGAATAAAGATTTAAAGCTAGATAAATCCAAGGAAATTTACTTTAATCCATCCATTGGTCCATTTGAACTATTTTAGTACTTTCTTTACTTTAGTTCCAATATTGAATGATATCCTAGGTTTCCAAAGGTTCTAACTGTAACTGATATTTTTATTATATTTGTGCATTCTGTGCCATGAGCAAAGAAGCATAGACTAATTGGGGAAAAGAGAAAGGATTATTGATTGTTCTGTTCAATAGACATTATAACCCCCTGACAGGAAGCTATTATTCATTAAAAAGACTTAGTAGTTCTACTACATGAGATAGAATTGCTTTTGTGATGACTTGTGAAATATCCACTGGCTTTACCACCTGTTTTATATTTAGGAAAAAATACAGTGATAAGGAAAATAAAAGGTTAAGAGGTGGAGATGGAAAATTATTTGCTTTTCAGTGAAATTGACATATCATTTTTATGCAAATATGTCTTTTCTCATCCTATTCTGCGAGCAATTTCTTTCACAAAAAGATTTTTATACTAATTGTTGTATCTGCCACATGCAAATCTGTTTTCTAAATTACAAATTCAGCCTTCACTGCGGGTGCATTGCCAGCCACTTCTTTCACAAAAGATCTCTGTACTAATTGTTTTATCTGCTGCTTGCTAAATCTGTTTGCTAAATTATTCCTCTCATTGAAAAACATCAAAAACTACTCAGGAAGCAATTAGTAGGTATTGACATTAAAAAAAAAAAAAGCTGAGCATATATCCTTTAGATTGTGCAGGAGAACCTGAAAGATAGACGTACAAATAATTTATCAAAGGAATACAGTGGACATACTGTTATTTTGTTAATTACCTTTATTAAAAAATTTGTCAAAATCTGGTCTTATGATGATAAATATGCCTAAACCTTTAAATTATTACACAAAATGTCTATAATTTTGTCATTAAAATAAAAGTTTAACTTAATATTTAGATTATAAATAGCAAAATTTCTCCAAAATTATCGTGTGTATTTTATTCTCCAAATATCAATGATATTTTTGAAAATAATATAATTTTGTTTGAAAATAGAAATATGCCATGTTTTTATGGTGTTTCAAAAGGGCATACCTAAATGAACCACCTAAAAACAAGTTTCTACTGTCATTTTAAAATACTCTCCTGTTGAGTTTTAACCTTTATAGATTAATTTCCAGAATTACATTTTATTAGGACATTTGAAATATTAGTCAGACCTTGTAAATAATAAAAATATATAATAAATAATCTCTACTAATCAGCCTAGAGAAATACAAGGAACTTGATGAACAGATGCTGAATAAATTTAAGTTCTATGAACATGAGGTCATAGTGAAATGTGGAAAGTTAATATAACTGTGTGGCTTAGTCCATATTTCAGGTATTTCTCTAGTTTTTCATTCTAAAATATAAAAAAATGTGGAGTTTTTCAGTCTAATTATATGCTAAAAGCAGCAGAGCAATTTCTAAAGTATTGATATAAAAGCAATATAACATGACCTAGATTCCAATTGTCCACTGTTTAAAATTGATAAAATGTATTTTTGAAGGGTGGAATGTTTGATAATTTATTTTAATTTCTTGACAATTTTATTTAACTGAAATACATTGTAAGATAAAAGTTTTGGATGCTTTCATATAATATCTAGACATAAATTCTATGTTTAATTCAACACTAAAATTACAGTGAACTTCACACATTGATTGCATTTGTCCTAATTTCATTTCCTTTCTCCTTCTTTATGATAATAACAAAATATAACCCTATATTTATTTTGTTTACTTATTTATTTCTTTGTATTTCTTATATGGATAAAATTTTATGGCATTTGTATTTATTCAAATGCTTTAATTCACTAAGCAAAGTACTCTTCAGCTACTTGCATCTAACATGTAAATATATATGGAATAATTATGTCATTTTATAACTATTTATACACTTTATATGTATAACTGTAAAATATATAACAAATCATATTTGTTTGCTTTGAAAATGTTCCATATTTTAAAATAACTATGCAGATATAAACTTGGATATTCATTTCTTTTCCTTTTCCTCTATTTTTATTAACTGAACTGGCATTGCATTACATGATTATATTTCACGCACACATTTTTGTATAGCTAAAAGACTGTAGTATGCATCATTACTTTGTAAGGCAGAAAGTTGAGTGGTTATGTTCCTCCAGGCCCTCTTTGATTGGCTTTCTAAAATATTGAGCCTGGATAGCAATACAATGCCAAAGCCAACCCAATTGACTGAGTGATCACAAGCTCTATGAACATCACAAAGCAGTGTTCAAACCATGCCCACAAAGTGCCCTTTGAATGAAATTTTTTACTGTTGGAATTTCTTTACTTATGTTTCATCTATTCACATTTTTATCTTACATCTTGTTAAAATCCTGTAAGATTGCAATTTTTCAAACAATTTGTCCATTTAGTATAATTTTTTTATTTCTTGTTCAGAAACTATTTATTTTATGATTCTTTATTTTTTGTCATTGTTACCAAGGCATGATGGATATAACAATATATCTAATTGAGCACTTTTGGATACATTTATACTATTATAGTTATAAGATAGACATTCCGTTTTTTTGACATTCCATTTTATTTTTATTTATTTATTTATTTATTTATTTATTTATTTATTTATTGCATTTGGCAGACATTCATACAGTGCTCATGTGAAACAGGGACAACTCCCAGTAATATTTGACCAGCCTGGCTTACCTGTTCAGGATTTGGATTCAGCAATATGGTGCAGGTGAGATATATCTGCTGGTGGATCCCTAATAGGACACACAATCTGGTGGTTCTTCAGGGAGTGATGTGCACCAGAGTTCAAACAAAAGACCTATATATACAAAGCAGATGCCTCTTACTAGTGTGGTATCTCCTCTGGATCTCTTTGGATTATTAAGCTTAAATATACTCAAAATATGCAGGAGCACACTTGTTCTTTCTTAGGTTATAAATTCTCCCATAGGATTATTTTGAGGCCTTGTACTTTGATCCCATCTTTTGGATTTCAAATGCACATACTACATACAAAATATATTTAAAGTTTCTCTCTTAATTCAAACAGACCTTCTGTGGCTTTTAACTAGTGTATTAAAGTGGTTGCTAAGAAATTGTTAATTAAAATCACTAATATTATTTTACAATGCATATTTATTGAGATTAACCTTTCATATAATTAATATATAATTTAATCCCCGATATAGATCTACTTGTGTTTATTCTTAATTTTTGTCAAGCCCATGTTGCTTAGGATTTACTCTTGTCTCTGCACTCAGGATTACTACTGTTGATGCTTCCAGATCATATGGGCACAATAGTGACCATATCTAACTAATTGCATCTTAATAACTCGAGGTATTTTTCCACGTTACTTATTTTCATAATTTATCTTGGAGTCTGAAAAACTCATTTACCTATTTATATTATAAATCAACAATAATATTTTAGCCTATTGGTTTAAGCACAATGTTGATCTGAATAGTTATTTTTATATATTCTCATTTTTCTCTATCCATCATATTCTGTGCCCAAAACCTTTTATTTATTTTTTATGTCTCGAAAATCCAATCCCATATTATAATCTGCTTGTAAATATTCAGATGCTAACTTTAAACTTAATACTCTCAAAATAGAAATTATTATCATCCTTTCAATCACAGTCTCTGATTGTTTTAGCAGCTGAATTATCTTCAAGTCTGGATTTATTCGCTACATTATTTCTTGATCATGATTAGTTTCTTCTAGCTTTTTTGCATAATGTGCTTTTTTAGATTTTATGATGAAGTATTTAAATGAAACAGAATAAAATATTATTTCATCATTTTCTGTACAAATATAATATTTAAAAATGGGTTACTAGGATATGTGATGACAGAATTAGAGAACCTATTATCATTGCACAGTTTTATCTTTTTTATTTGCAATAAAATCTTTTCTCCCCACCTTTATTTTTTATTTTATATTATTTTTTTTTATTTTGGATTTTGGGCACACCCTGTGACGCTCAGGGTTACACCTGGCTATGCGCTCAGAAATTGCTCCTGGCTTGCGGGTCCATATGGGATGCAGGGAATGGTACTGCGGTCAGTCCTGGGTCAGCTTGTGCAAGGTAAATGCCCTACCATTGTGCTAGGGCTCTGGCCTCACCCAACTTTATTTTTTTAATTTGAAATGGTAATACTATATATTTGATCAATTAATTATTGTAGGATGATTAATTCATCTTGTCAGTAATCAGTTGAAATTTGGGTTTGCATATGTATGGCTATATTTTCTACTTTTAACTTAGCCTGCACATCCTTCATTCTTCTTTCAATGATCCTGTGCTTTTATATATATATAGGTATTTTGGTGACAAAGTTATATTTTTCATCTATATTATCTCCACAAAGGCATTGACTTAAGATTTTAAAAATCTTACTATGTTTTTACAGGATTTTGGTTTAAAGATTGTAGTTGTGCTAAATAGGTGACTTGGGAGGAAGCTCTAAACTCGATTCAATGGAAAACTATCTTGAATCAGATATCACCATCAATAACACCTCTAGCTCTATCTCCTGACATCTGAGACCTGGAGATGCTGAGTTAAGTTCAATTCCTAATGGTCACTCATTGAAGCAAACAGGCATCAATAAATAAAACTTTGTTTCAGGGTCAATAAGATAACATTGCAAGCAGATACACACTGTATAAACACAGAAACCCCAGTTGAATATTTGCTACCCTTTAGCTGCATACTTCCCCATGTGGTTCTAGCATCACTGCAACCTTGAAGACAAGTATGGAGCCTGGAATAAGGGCTTGTTGAGCAACACCAAAAAAAGTCTTCAAGACGTTCGATATTGTTTGAGAAACTTTCCTTTATATCCAGCCACTCTACATGCATAAAAACTAAATTCATTTCAAATAGAGTGAATACCTGAACTCCCTGAAGTTCCAGGCATGTTCTTGAAAGAGAAAGAAGAAATCTGAAATGGAATTTGGTTATTAAGTTTAAAGGACAAAGACCAGGAATAAGTGATGTCAATTTCATTTATAAATAGAATATAAAGGGGGGGAAGGGAAAAGACAAATCTAATTATAGAACCCAAATTATCAGAACTTATGAGCAAAGAGTGATGACAGAAATGATAATAAAAATAATAATGAATAATAATAGTAACAAATTACAACAATAATAATTAATAGTGTTCCTTCTGACATTAGAAAGTGACAAAATATATTAATATATTGGAATTGACTTGACTTCTATGTAATATGTTTTGAAGATGTTTTAAATAGTGTCAGTAAGACAAGAGTTGTGCAAACTTAAAAATCCTGTAAACTTGTGAAAATAAGAAAGAACTGAGAATACATTATCATAATAATATACAGAGACAATAGATATGAGGGCTGAAAGAACTGTCCCAAAGTGTGGTGATTGCAGTTAGAGAAATAACTACACTAAAAACTATCATGATAATGGTAATGAGTGAGAGAGGTAGAATGCTTGTCTTGAATACAGGCAGAGGATGGGGAGGACAGTGATAAGGTGATGGGAAGGTTGCACTGGTGAAGTGGGTGTATTCTTTTATAACTGAAACCCAGCTACAAACACATTTGTAATAATGGCGCTTAACTGAAGATATTATAAAAAAATTTACTGTGGAATGTGATACAATTCTTAGGTAAATAATCTATGGTTACATGAAATACCAGACACTCTGCTCTGCTCAATAATAGCCAATTGGGGAGTGGTGGGGAGTATTTCATGCACACTTACTAGAATTAAGTTTCAGTACACACCAACAAAGTCCCTGGATGCTAGGTAATTTAAATGATTAAATGAGTTATTTCATTAATGTGCTATCAGGGAGGTCAAAGTAGTTTTAAAAGCAGGATATCAAATATCATTAAAAGGTCATGCAAAATGATCCCAGAAAAATGAACTATATTGCATTTATCAATAGATAGCTGAAAAAATGTTCTCTGTAGTTTAGGGTGGGTGTTGAGGTAGAAATGTAATCAATAGGGTTTTACAGATGAGGCATATAATGATTAGAAACACCATTTTCCCCCCTAAAAATAATGAAATTGGAAATAGAAAGGTAGTATGTATAGAAGTACTTTTCCAGCATGCTTGATGTTTTACTAAAAATTAATAGAACGTGTTCATATGCTAATGGGCATTTTTTCAAAGAAAATAGGTCATTGTTGACTCATATCTGGGGATAGTATATAGGCTTGAGAATAGTTCTACTGAAGGTTATAGTGAAAAGGGGCCAGAAAATAATTTGATATAAAGATTTTCCTTACATAGAAACAAGGACAACATTCATTATTATGATAGCTCATTATTTATAAAATTTGAAAATAGAGATGCTATCATCAGAACATGCCTAGATTCATGAGATCCAATTTGACATCTACTTTTGCTTTAGAATTAGAAGCATTTAGAGTGGATGAATATTTTAATGAATTGGCCTGTTCAAAATATTGTTTCTAAATAATCTATGCTCCAGTTTGAAACATGGTCCAAACTTTATATTCTTATCAACTACTCCTATAAGTTCTAAAATACATATACCTTTATTTAAATTCAGAGTTGCTGATTTCTCTCATATTAATGTAGTAGATAACGTTTTACTCTGACTTGTTTTAGTCATAAATGTAACAGTTTTATCATAACTGAATAATTTTTCTGAGACTATCATAGTAGTTAATGGTGATAGTATTCAGATATTATTGCATTATCAAGATTTATGAAAGATGACTAATTTAAGGTCTGGAGGTAGGAAAAAGTCAGAGTAGTTCTGTAAACACTATAAAAACAAGCATCATCTTGATTTTATAGCAAGTAAAGCAGATTAAAAAAATAATGTTTTCAACTAAAATAGCATGCATTAAGATTATTTTAAGTAATTATAAGGAAATGGCACTGGGAGGTATTCACCTAATCAGAGAATTTTGATTAATCTAATCACTCATTCACTGTGTTATGTTAATATCTCCATTGGCACTCTAATTTGAACAACAGGTTTCTTGTATTACTAAACAATAGAAAGTTGCAGGTAATAATGAAGGAATTATAATTCATATTAACATCTGACAAGTTAAATGACACATTAAAAGTGGAAGTTTATTGAAAATATTTATTCCTGCAGCATTATTAGTCCCCACTAGTCAGGAACCATGCAGATAATGGAGCAACACATCCCCTATACATGTGCCAATTCTGAATTTTTTGATTACTAGTTATTTTCATTCATTTGTAACCAAGTCACAATTCATTTCTATAATTTACATACATTTGAATCAGTATAAATATACATTGTTATTAATTAATAGTCAACTGTGCCTTCATCCCAACCACAAATACAATTTAACTTTTATATAATATGCTTTTATTCATAAAGCTGTTTTGAATAAGCTACTTCCAATTAATAATTCTGAATCTAGAAAGCATAATAACTTAGAAAAAACTTAGAAAATATTTTATTAGAAATGCAACTGAGGTTTTCAAAAGCATATATGCAAATTCAAGATGCCTCACAATAAAAGGAGTTAGTTGTTTTTTTTTGTTTTTTTGTTTCTTTGTTTTCTTTTTTAGTTTCTGGGCCACACCCTGTGACGCTCAGGGGTTATTCCTGGCTATGCACTCAGAAATCACTCCTGGCTTGGTGGACCATATTGCATGCCAGGGGATTAAACTGTCAGTGTTAGATTAGTGCATGCATGGCAAGTGCCCTACTGCTTGTGCCACTGCTCCGGCCCCACAGAAAGTCTCATGTTACTTAATATTTGGAATTTGAACTGTTGCATATATAATCCAAGACAAAAAAGAAATTTGTTTTCATTATTCCTTGTTAAACATTTCTATTTCAATCATAAAGGTCTAGCCTGACATCTCTGGGAGGTTAATCAATTGTGAAACACAATGATTGATTGAGAAAGGGCTTTATATACAAAGAAGCAGGAAATGAATAAAAATATAGAAGAAACTCATCCTCACAGTTATCAGCTTGTCAGAGAAACTGTATTTTGTTTGTTTGTTTTTAATAGAAAAAGACAATAGAGAATTAAAGTTTTAAAAAAGGAGCTATGTAGAATAGTTGGTAAAACAATGATCAATGAATTAATTTCTTGGAGGACTGACCCCTTAAGAGATTCCATCTTATTGAACGGAAAAAAGGTTTGCAGGACTGGATTCACTCTGTCCTAACTTTTAGATGTAGAACAAGATAGCAACTGTCTATACTTAGAAGCACTATCTACTGTTTTTGTTTTTTTCCAGTATAGCTCTTAATTTCTTTTGGGCTGGATTCATCCTCAGGAAATGAGGCTTTTAGAAGTTATTAGGAAATAAACACAAATTTTTGAGAAAGTGTATCTATAATTTTAAGACAAAACTAAAAAGAAAATATAGTATACCTCGAGAAAATATATTTACGTAATTACTTAGTACAACCAAGAAAAAGCATGTTCATCTGTGTGAAAATGATTTCAGTCATTGATATTATAAGGCTTAGCAAGCAACTTAGTTTGCCATATTCTTTTTTGCTGTACTGTAAACACAATTGTAAGAAAAAACCTTTTTTTCTGAAATTGCAAACAAAATTGTAAGGAAATAACAAAAATTTCAAATATTTGTCTAGTAATTAAAATGTAGAAAACATTTACAACAATTGCTACTGAGGATAGGGACAAAAGAGAATGTGATACTAATGTCACTGATGAACAAATAAAGATGATTTAGCACAGGTTTTAAATATCTTTAACTCAGGGCCGGAGCAATAGCACAGTAGTAGGGCATTTGCCTTGCATGTCACTGACCCATAACAGACTGTGATTGGATCCCTGATGTCCTATATGGTCCCCAAGCCAGGAGTGATTTCTTAGAGTATAGCCAGGAGTAACCCCTGAGCATCACTGGGCGTGACCCCCCCAAAAATATATATATATATATATACCTTTACTTCACTTTGTGATGAGTATATGAAACTTATCTTTAGCTTTTATTAGCTTTCTCTTAAACAATTATTTTTATTAGTTTTTCTTAATTATCTGCATATTTAAGCTACTTTTAAGCTATTATTTTTTATTTGAAATCAACTACAGACAATTATATATGATTTCATTTGCAGAAGAAAAGTTCAAATATTGTGAAAGATTCCAATTTTTTAATCTCTGAAAAAATCTGAAAGAGCTGATAAAGAGATCAAACAAAATATGTGAAGACATTTCTGTTCTCTCTCTATTTCTCTAAATGTGTATTACTTTCTATTTGGGTTTCGGTAGAATGATGTTAGGATGGTATTTTCTTTGGATACAATTGAAGGTTTTCTCTTATTTGTTCTTTTACATAAACAGATTTTTTACATGGCTCTTAATATTTTTTTTAATACATGTAGCTCACCAAATAAATTTTCTCTGCTCTATGTTAGAGTGTAACCATTTAATGACTACTTTTTGAAATATTTTGGAGTATTTTAGGAGTTAAAAGTTACTAGGAAAACATTTGTATGTAAAATTAAAATTTAGGATAAATTAGAATAAATTAAAGTTCTTGTTTAGAAGATTGATAGGAATAAA
>PVKC010022578.1:0-17638 GCA_004027635.1 Crocidura indochinensis
AAATACAAATGGCCAAAAGGCACATGAAGTACCATGCGGTGGTGCTGGAGGTAAGGTGCCTGCCTTGCCTGCGCTAGCCTAGGACGGACCACGGTTCGATCTCCCGGTTTCCCATATGGTCCCCCAAGCCCGGAGTGACTTCTGAGCGCATAGCCAGGAGTAACCCCTGAGCGTCACCGGGTGTGGCCCAAAAACCAAAAAAAAAAAAAAAAAAAAAGGCACATGAAAAAATGCTTTACATCACTAATCATCAGGGAGATGTAAATTAAAGCAACAATGAGGTACCATCTCACACCACAGTGATTGGTACACATCAGAAAGAACACGAGCAAGCAGTACTGGTGGGAATGTGGAGAGAAAGGAACTTTATTCACTACTTGTGGAAATGTCTTTATGGAGATACCTCAAAAAAACTGGAAATTGAGCTTTCATATAATCCAGCATTACCACTCCTAGAAATATACCCTAGGAACACAAAAATGCAATTCAAGAATTGCTTCCTCACACCTATATTCATTGCAGCGCTATTTACAATAGCCAGACTCTGCTAAAAAAAAAAACCAAGATGCCCTTCAACAGAGGAATGGCTAAAGAAACTGCCAGAAATACATATTTTTAGAACTACCATTTTTTATTATGTATAGAGCCCACTCCCAGATAGAGCAGCTATCCTGAGCCTGTCCTACCCAGTTTTATAGATAAGACAATCTGTTTTGGGTGAAACCAATTTATAAACACACAGAAACAAAGAAACAAGGGATGAACTTTGTTTTAGGTTAAATAAGGTGTACCAACAAACAGTAGGCAAAATCAGGAAACTAACTGTCCGAGAACAGATGACTGAATAAACTACAGTACATATATGTAATGGAATATTAGTTGGCAATTAATGTTTTAATATATATAAAAAGATGAATGCAGGCAATGTGCATACATGGAGAGGTCTGGAGAGTATCATGTTGAATGAAAGGGGTCTCAAACTCGTGGCCCGCAGGCCATTTGCAGCCCTCCATGCACCATTTTGTGGCCCTGCCCTAGAGGAATCTTTTTTTGTTTTGTTTTGTTTTGTTTTGTTTTGTTTTGTTTTAGTTGTTTGGGTCACACCCCCCAATGTTCAAGACTTACTACTAACTTTGCACTCAAGGATCACCCCGACTTTCCCTGCTGTGGCCCCCAGGTAAATTGAGTTTGAGACCCCTGAATTAGAGGGAAAGATACTAACACAGAATGATCTCTTTGATATTCAATATATAAAGAAACATTTTGTTGAAATAGAAAATGCTCAAAGACAGTGAAAACAAAAGAATTGAAAACTACCCTTCATTAAGAAACCTGGCACTTGAGTCAAGGAGTGGATTATGGAGAGATCTACAACAGTGTGGAAGGGAAGACTTGGACCAGAAGGGAGGAAGCTGAAAAATAGCAGTGCCATGCACAAAACTGTTAACAGTACTGTAACATACAGTGGCAAAAGTTAAGAAAAAGAGCTTCTCAGAAAAACAAACTTCTAGGGGAGAGAATTGGTAATGTGACACTGGTGAAGGAGTTGACGTTGAAGCATATTCCTCAAACCCAGTCATGAATAACTGTAGTTCAATTTCACTGGATTGCCTGGAATTCATTCTTGGCTACCTATGATTGAGTTTCTTAGTTAATGGCACCTTAAAATGGGTGTTAACTTAGAGTGATATTATTGGGTTGATAGGTCAGTAAATTGATGAATAGTTGAAAAGCAGAAAATAATTAAACTTTGCCTGTAATTAGTACTATTTGGGAGTTTGTTGGTTGATTGTGATGAGATTGTTTAAACCTCAACAACAGGTGTTTAGCAATGACAATGTGAATTTTTTTGTTAGAATGAAAATAAACATGCAGTTGTAATATTATGTGGAAAGTTATCTTGATGAGGATTCTGCTATGTCAGCCAATGTTTTCTTCACAGATTTGTGTGTTGCATTTGACTAAAAATGTGCAGTAGAGTATAAATACAGAGAAACATAGGCATGAGGTATTAGATATTGTATGCCAGCCTTGTGTCTGGCAATGAGGTAGATAGAAAAGTGAGAATATTGCCTTCCAGGTAGAAGAAGTAGCATGACTTAAAACCCTATGGATTCAGTTTGTGAAAAATTAGAAAATTATAGTGCTTTGAGTGTGAATACTTAGCAAATGAAATGAGCAAGTAGAGTCCAAGGGTGAGAGGGATGAGGGATTCAGTAGAGGAGTGGGCCAGATCCCCTAGACCTGTGCCTTCATCAGGCATCCTAAATGGCACATTTTTTATTATCACTAAATATTTTATTTGTACATGCATATACTTACATAGGTACATACTGACACAGTTGATATGTTTACATAACATGGGTCCTGTAAAATTATTTTGAGTGTAAAGAGGTTATGAATAGGAAAAAGTTTAAAGGGTTCTCATTTAGAAAGTATTTGAGAATACTTTGAGAGTCAAGTCTGTGATCCTGAGTTGATTGTATATCTTTCTGTGCCTCAGTGTCTAAATGGCACGTTTTTTGTTTTTTGGTTTTTTTTGGTTTTTGGGTCACACTCGGCAGTGCTCAGGGGTTACTCCTGGCTCCATGCTTAGAAATTGCTCCTGGCAGGCACGGGGAACCATATGGGGCACCGGGATTCGAACTGATGACCTTTTGCATGAAAGGCAAACGCCTTACCTCCATGCTATCTCCCGGGCCCCTAAATGGCATTTTTTTAAAGTCATATTGGCACAATTGGTTCTGACATGAGCTTTACATGTAAAGAAAATAAGATTTATTATTAATTCATAACATTAATTAATAATAAATTAATATTTATTTTAGCAAAAAATAAAAATATGGGGTTATTATGAAGTAGAGTATCACAAATTTCTGCAACCTGAAAGATACTTTTTAAAACTTATTTTCAGGATGTGGAAAGTGGATCTCATATATATCTCATATTATATATGAGTTATATTTATAAAACTGGCTTTGTGCTCAGCCTCACTCTTAACAGTGCTCAGGGACCATATTTGGTGCAAGTGATCAAAGCATGCTTAGCATCATGCAAGTCAGACAACTTCCCTCTGTATTATTATTTCCCTGAAGCTTCTCTTCTTACTATTTGTTTTGTGAATAGAGAAAGTGAAGCAGTTGTTCTCCAATGATGATATATGAAGTCAAGCTAGCCTGGGTTATTTTATGGGAATTCCCACTGTCTTTAGGCAATAATGGCCCATGAGTTAAGACTAACACTCTCTCTTGCTAAGGTACTGAGTACCTAGATTGACACCATTCCTGTAGTCATAACTTCCTTTACCACCAGCACCATAACATCCTAGAAGTTAAGCAAAATTAACAGGTAGGTACATCAGACCAAAAGCACAAAGTATAGATCCTAGACTGAACATATGAGAGAAGTTATATTTATCTCTTATTTCCATTTTTAATCATAGGCTTCCATTTGAGTAGTAAATTATTTTTATTAGATTTAGTATTACAAATGTTTTAATGGTTTTATATTGGTTATAATTAGTTACTATGAAGCATTTTAGAAAAAATATTGGTTTAACCACTACTCTCATACTATTTTGATGTAACTGAAATTTCTGCAACATAGTGCAAGATGAAATTGCTTCATGCTCATGATTGTCCTTCTGCTCTTACCCCAAATGGTGACTGCTAAAAGTTCTTACAACTGTAGTCTAGGTAATTAAATAATTTGTATACCAAATTAAGGCCCAAATGATGCTTTTAATAGTATAATTACTCATAATAAGGAAAAGGTCAGCATTTACTAGTAATTATCTATTCCCTATAATTTTTAAAACATGAAAAATGCTTTGGCCAGCACATTTAGAGTAGAAAAGACACTGTAAAACATCTCTGGTATGTGAGACCCATGCTTTACTATTAAATTAGTAATTTTAAGAGACACAACATATAATAAATCCATTAATTTTCCTAAAGCATTTTGTTTAAATACAGTGTCTTGTAGATTCCTAACTGCAGAATTTCTTTAACATTTCACATTTCGAAACTTGATTGTCATAGTGACAGATTATTTAGCATCTTTTTATATCATAGTGGTATGTAAACTAAAGACTTGTCTTAAAGTCAGCTGTGTTTTAAATCAGAAGAAATAGGAATTTGGAATCTCACTTAGCAATGTTCACTTGACTTCTGAATGTTGTTTGTGGTAATGAAACATGGAATCCCAGAAAAATGTGGAACAAATAACAAATGCGAAAACTCTTCCCCTCAACAAATACTACCACTCTGTAGGAATGAACAGTACTAAAATATTTTTTTTCTGATGAGACATTCCTGAAAGACTTGGAAAAAGGATATGTCTGATGAGGACCCAATTGGCACATTCCAATACAGTTATTATTCTTCATGTATATACATATATAATATACTTATTAGGGTATGAAACATATTAGTACTTTCTGGCAGAAATATATAGTAAGTTCTGCATTTATTATCACAGTAATAATATCTTCTGCATAGAGAAGTGCTTTATGGTTCATAAGGGATTTTGACATATAGTATATATTCCTGAACTTTTAAAGATGGAAATCACTCTTATGTTTTAGCTAAATTATCCATAACATCCTTTCTGAGAGCTAGGAGTCTAAATAAATATTGCTTAGTCTTGGGGTCAGAGCGGTGTCGCGCCAGTAGGGTGTTTGCCTTGCACGTGGCTGACCTAGGATGTACCACTGTTCAATACCCGCCAGCATCCTATATGGTCCCCCAGGCCAGGAGCAATTTTTGAGTGCAGAGCCAGGAGTAAGCCCAGAGTGTTACTGTAAGTGGCTCAAAAACAAACAAACAAAAAACGATTGCTTAGCCTAGGCACCAGAGAGATAGTACAGCAGTAGGGTGTTTGCCTTGCACAAAGCCAACACATGACGGAAGGTGATTCAAATCCCAGCACACCATATGGTCCCCCAAGCCAGCCAGGAGCGATTTTAAGTGCAGAGCCAGGAGAAAACCCTGAGACCCAACACCCCCACAAAAAAATGAAAAGAAAAAGAAAAGATTGCTTAGTCTAAATTCACAGTCAGAGGTATCAACCGAGTCTCCCAATTTCATGTCCATTTGTTCTACTACAGAGAGAGATCACTAAAGAGTAGGTAGGGGATATGAATCACCATGTTCTATTTATAAACCCTGCTTCTTCGCAACATATATGCTACCTTTTCTCTCATATTATTTTTAAATTGCATGAGTAGTACTTGAGCTTAAACCACACAGTTAAACAGGTAAAGATGCAGTTAAAAGTATCCTGTTTTACAAACCCATTCATAGTCCTTGGATGTGCATTTGTGTATGTGTGTGTAAAAAGTTTGTTTGCTTAGAGAAATAACTACACTGAGAACTATCATAACAATGTGAATGAATGAGGGAAGTGGAAAGACTGTCTGGAGCACAGATGAGGGTGGGGTGGGGACGAGGGAGATTTGGGACATTGGTGGTGGGAATGCACCCGTGAAGAGGACTGTTCTTTACATGACTGAAACCCAAATCATATTTGTAATCAAGGTGTTTAAATAAAGATATTAATAAAAAATAAGTTAGCTTGCTTAAATATAGTCACTCTGTATAGACAATGGAACTTTTGATTTGCTCGTCTCACATTATATCTTAGAGACTTCATCATTAAACACATATTTTATTTAAAGAAAATGCATTGTATAGCTGACATAGTTGACCAGAATACATTTGTTTTTTGTGTTTGTTTTGTTTTGTTTCTTGGGGGTTTTGGGTCACACCCAGCAGTGCTCAGGGGTTATTTCTGGCTCTACACTCAGAAATCACTCCTGGCAGGCACGGGGATCATATGGGATTCCAGGATTTGAACCAATGACCTTCTACATAAAAGGCAGATACATCCATGCTATCTCTCCGGCCCCAATACATTTGTTTTGAGATAAATAAGAACAAAGTTATTTTTTAAAAAATAGAAAGTGATATTAAAATGGAAAGGGAAGAGAAAAAACATTTTATTTTATTTTTTCTTTTTTTAAAATACATTTTTTATTTAAGTATCATGATCATAGTTGGGTTACAGTCACAAACATAACACTCCCCTTGTTACCAGTGTAACATTCCCCCCTCCACCCTTCCCATCCACTGCCTGTATTCGAGACAGGCATTGTACTACAGTTATTTGTTTTTAGGTTCAGTAAATTGTATTTTTTTTCTTAAAGGATAAGAATAAAAAATATAGTAAAGGTGTGGTAGTGGCAATCACCATTGTTTGCATAGGTCCAGAAAAAACATGGGGAAAATGGAAAAAAATTCTTGTCTTGATTACAAAAAGGCCTCACCCCAGAAGTTTATTGGCATAAGACCGACTCTGGGTTCAGGCATACAAGTCTGTCCAACCCGAGTCATTCTCCGTGGTCCTGGTGATACTTTCTCACACTTTAGCTATTGTTGGTATCAGATTCTTATATTTAAAGATTCTGGATTCTGTGCATTTCAGAAAAACATTTTTTTAAAAACTATAGTGAACAACAAATTTGTGGAAATTGTTGTATCTCCAATGAGGTCCTTAGGAAATACATTTGTTTATAGGCAAGTGAAAGCAAAATTATTTTTAAAAGAATAGAGGGAGGAAAAAAGAAAAGAAAGAGAAGAAAGAAAGAAATAGAAAGAGAAAGAAAGGAAGAAAGAAAGAAGGAAAAGAAAGAAAGGAAGGAAGGAAGAAAGAAAGAAAGAAAGAAAGAAAGAAAGAAAGAAAGAAAGAAAGAAAGAAAGAAAGAAAGAAAGAGAGAGAAAGAAAGAGAAATAAAGAAAGAGAAATAAAGAGGAAAAAAGTACAGTGACCACATTTGTGAAAATTATTATATCTTCAGTGGAATTATTAAGACAATGCCAGAAAATTTAGTAATCTCTTGTTGTTATCTGTTCTGTTATTTCATTTGTTTCTCAACATTAAATGACCTCAGCTACACAGCATCTAAATCGGTTGTGTTCCTATGGGGATAGGAAGTGAAGTATCAAATGAAGTTGTCCAGGAACTCAGAGCACTATTACTAATACTGAGGCATTTGTGGAGCATGTTCTCAGCTGTATTCCAGAAATAGGAAAGTTTAGGGAGGAGGGTACCCTTGTGATATCTACCCAAATAATGGCATACCTGAAATTTTGTCTAATTGATGTCTCTGCAGAGAATCATTGAGGAGTGGTGAAGCAGGAACATAGGCAAAGCAGCAATTATGGATGATGGTGTGCAGCAGATGTGGCTTTGGCAGAGTGGGGGCTTGGCCCTCTCTCATCCCCAAACCACCAGTCTTCTGCTGCCTGGCCAGTTTACTCATGATTTTTCATGAATTGGTTTGTATCTCTTAAGAGAAAAAAAGTGACTCTTTGGAGCTGGTACATTGCGAACATGGGGATTGCATTTGTGAGCATGGTTACAACTCCCAGGCTTTCTTTTCTTTCCTCTGGAAAAAGGAGGATGCAGGGGAGTGTTGTCCACACTCACTCTAAAGAAGCCGTGGTGATATCAGCTCAAATACCAGCATATCTGAAGTTTGTTTGGCTTGGTGTCTACATAGAAAATTATAAAGAGGTTGAGGCAAGGCTATAGGAAAAGTGGCAATTATGGGTAATGGAAATGTCAGACATGCCTTTGACAGAGCAGGGTCTCAGATCACCATCTCTTCCCCAGATTGCCAGCCATCAGCTGAATGGTCAGTATACCCATGATTTTTCATGGGTTAGTTTACATCTCTTTCAAGAAAAGAGTGAGTCTATGGTGCTGGCCCAGTGTGAACATGGCAATTCATATTAAAAACATATTTAAATTTCTTAGCACAAGAAATGTCTTGTGTTGTATGGTATCTATTTTGTGTCTTTTAAAGATATAAATAATATTCCATTCTAAGTGCAATCCTTAACTTATTAAAGCATTCCTTTTTACTGAAATTCTGGCTTGTTTCCCATGCAATTGAAAAAATTGACATTGCAATGAAATTGATAGAAAACCAGAGCACAGCTTATGCCTGTTTATGCAAGTATGCAACCAGTAGGCTGGTCCCCTACACAATAGTTAAAGGATGGGTACACTCACTTGTATTTTCTTTTGAATGACTGCCCACAAAGGAATTGAGCTAACATCATGTTAAAATGAGCAAATGGAATCTCTGTGATTTTTTTTTATTAAAGAAAGGGTGGAAAAATCATTGAAATCTCCAAAGGTTCAACTACAATTCCTGCCAAATAAGTACTAATGCAGAGTAATGATTGTTACACAGCTTGATTTTACCCTCTTTTGTGCAAAAAGACATCCACAAAAAATGTATACATAGCTGCAGATGCCACAGTCACCTGGATGGTTCAAAAGTCCTTAGGGGGGAAAAAGGAGGATTCTGGCTGCTATTTGGAGGAAAGGCAAAAAGACAGAGTCACCACCTGCCTAGGGGAGAAGTAGAAATTCATTACTCTGTGACTGTGTGCAAAGATGTAAAGGCTACGAAAGGTAACAGGTATGCTGGGAAATTCTTCTTGAAATCCAAAACCCTGCAAGATGTGATGGGGTTGGAGTCTCACTGTTTTGATGAAAATTTTACTTCACATGTCATGAGTAATGTAGCAAACTAAGCCACTTTACCTTTTTTCCTCAACTTGACTTTTTGTACCTCCTAAGCATCATGAACAGGACTCATACACTCTTGGCGAACTGCATAAACTTCTGCTTATTCATCTGTATCAGAAGTTGTGCCCAGAAAACACGGAGTAACAGTTGGAATGGGAGTTCCCTTGCAATTGGGGAAAAAAATTTAAAAATCGACTCTGGGGGCCCGGGAGATAGCATGGAGGTAAGGCGTTTGCCTTTCATGCAAAAGGTCATCAGTTCGAATCCTGTGCCTCATATGGTCCCCCGTGCCTGCCAGGAGAAATTTCTGAGCATGGAGCCAGGAGTAACCCCGAAGCACTGCCGGGTGTGACCCAAAAACCAAAAAAAAAAAAAAAAAAAAAAAAAAAAGTTGACTCTGTTGTCATAACAAAGCTACATTTCTGTTTGGTTTACCTGATTTGCTCTTAGGTCCTGCATTTTACCAGGTAATTACTTTTGAAGTGGGAAAGAACTAGATGATTATAAAACCAATTATAAACCTGCTAAAAGTTATTTAGAATAATAATTTTCATGTCAGCTAAACCCTCCTTAAGACCAAAGCACTACTTTGCAGTTGGCTAAATTTTGTGTTCCCTTTCCCTTCACTTTTTGTTGCTTTTGCTGTAACCGGAGACCACACACTTTTGCTTGGACTTGGGCTATGATAATCATATATATGATTTCTAAAGTAATACTTTTTGGTTGTGATGCTTACACACCCATTTGAACAGAGCTTACTTGAGGTGACACACTTTTGGTTAGGTGCATTATGTATCTGGCTTATTACATCAGACATTGAATAGGTTGTTATGCCAAAGATCCTAAGACTAAGAGCCATTGGGATCACATTCAGTATGTGTAGTGTAGTGTTAGGGT
This sequence comes from Crocidura indochinensis, assembly GCA_004027635.1. Taxonomy (NCBI): domain Eukaryota; kingdom Metazoa; phylum Chordata; class Mammalia; order Eulipotyphla; family Soricidae; genus Crocidura; species Crocidura indochinensis. The sequence goes on from PVKC010022578.1 coordinate 9,499, forward strand.
ACAAACTTTTGGTCTCATAATTGCAAAATAAGTACTTTGTCCTTGAACCATGCAATTTGATGTGCAGTTTTGTGAGTATGTGGAGATTAGATTTCAGAGGCTGTTGGCAAAATCCCATCCTTTCCTATACTTTTGGGATAAGCTTCACAACCATGCTGGTATCTTCCTGACAAGTTTGCTTTGCTGCATGGCCACAATCCACTGCTATTTCAAATTGTTGCAAGTCAGACTTGAAGTATGTGTGTACTTATGTGTGTGAGCACATACATACATGTGTACTTCCTGTACCAGTAGACTAACTTCACTAATTATGTTACTTTTCACTGAATTCTACCTTGTCCTCTTTTACAAACTCTCATGTTACTAATCTAAAATTAAGAACCTTATTTTACAAGAATGAACACTGAAGAAGAAAAAGATTTGGAGCTTATGGCAGGTTCATCAGCTCACTGGACAGAAAAACTGATTCACAGAGCCATGACACTAGACACCATCCTTAATCGGCAGTGGGCACAAGCATTTTTCTTATCAAGGTCTGTGAATGGGAAAGGCCTTAAGAGATATGAAGGTCTGTCTAAATAGCAACCCTGAGTCATAAATAGATTGCTATAGATGCTGTGTTACTGATCCTACTCTAATCAATTATTGTACCCCACCCTAGGGTGTGACCTGGTAATAGTATATTGGATTATTCATTACTTGGCATTCTGCTCCCACCCTAGGGTGATACTTGATTCTTGTCAATAAAAGTAAGGGTCTGAGGCAGGCTGGGACTCATTCTTTGGTCTTCTTCCACTGAGATGCACTCCATCTTCGATGCAGAAAGCTTTTGTGGTTTAAATTCCTTGCTTGAACACTGGATTTCCTGAACCCATTCTTGTACCTTTTCACGGTCTGAATTATTTTCTGTGGATCTCTACAACTGGAACAGGGAAATGGGATATGCTGTTCCTATATGGAAGCTCTGTGGGAATCAAACCTTAACCAATCTGCTAGAGAATGTGACACTTTAATAGATATCACAAATCTATATAAAACAACAAAACAGGGGCCAGAGCGGTGATGCAAGCAGTAACAAGCATGTGCTAACCTAGGACAGACTGCGGTTTGATCCCAGGCACCCCCCAAACCAGGAGCAATTTCTGAGTGCATAGCCAGGAGTAACCCCTGCATGTTGCCTCGTGTGGCCCAAAAATAATAAAAAAAAAATTTTAAAGTAATAAACTGTCATACAAATCTTTCCATAAAATTATCTTAGCTCTGAGCACTTTGTATGAATATTGCTACTTAATATTTCAGCAACAATAATGAGAAAGATGCTTATTCCTACTTTGAAACAAGGGATAAAGGCATCCTAAGATGATTTGCCCTATATCCCATAGTTATTTAGTGATTTGATTCTAGTATGTCTGACTTTTGAATATCCAGATTAACATTGAATATTAGGGTACACAGGGTCCTAGAAGTGGTCTGATAGATAGGAAAGAATGGTTCTGGGGACAGAATTTATCAGTTGGCCCAATGCCTCAAGTAGATGACTCAGCAAATGCAGTTCTGTCATTCTTTGCTTCCTCCATCCTGGTATCTTCTTTTGTGATTCCTGCTAGAAATCATTGATTACCGAGACTCGGCTGTGAAGCAATCCAATTAAGTGAATCAAGAAATACATGTCAAGTGTTACCATCTTTATTTGCTTATGTCAAGTGAAGTCAGAGCCCTACTGTGATCAACAAAGCAAGTTCAAATTGGTTGATTAATTTTCTTTAATTTTTGTTCAAATCTGCAGGCAGGAATCTCATTTTCAGTTTAATTTTTCTTCCTAACAATTTTCCCTTTCTCTCCTTATTACTGCCAGCTACTACTTACTGCACATTATTTGTAATTTTACTTTATTTTTATTTAAGTGTTGGGTTAATTTTATTAATCTGAATTCTTCTCCCATTTTATCTTTATCTGGTGTGACATATAAATACTGATTAATTTTATACTTAGGGGTCAGCCATTTTTGTAAAAAATAAACCTGGAAAAAAGTACAACATTTATTATACATTCTTCTCTCCTTTTATTGTGATTAAAAACATTTTATGACTTATATGCCATGATATAATGGAAATGGAGTAGTTGAAGGATGTATAAAATTTACAACTTCAGAATCAGTTTTTACTTATGAAAAATTATATTATGGTTAAGAATGGTTTTGCCAGAATGGTTATATTATGGTTAAGAATAGTTATGCCAGAGGCATAGCACATTATGTATGTCACTTGTCTTGAACTCAGCTGAACAGGGTTCAATACCCAGCATTCTATATGATCCACTAAGCCTGTTTGAAGTGATTTCTGAGTGAAGAGCCAGGAGTGTACCCCAAAAAGGAATAGCTTATCTAAGTACTTAACAAACTCTCCATGTCTAGTAATGTAATCCATATTAGCACATGGTTTCAAGGTTCTCCTGATTTTGATCCTATAGTTTGGAACCAGCTGAATGCCCTGCTCTGAAATATTCCCTTGTTCTTCAAGTTTCTGAACTTGACCCCTATTTGCTCTTCACATTGCCAAAACTATACTGAGATTTCATCTGTTGGGCTACTGTACTATGCATGGACTCTAAGCTGCACAGTGAAGTATTTGCTGGGCTTTTCTTCCTAGTTTAAAGGAATTGAAAAATGAGACTAAGACTATGTTTATTATTATTAAATATATTTTTATTTAAGTAACATGATCATAGTTGGGTTACAGTCACAAATAGAACACCCCCCCTTCACCAGTGTAACATTCCCCCAACACCCTTCCCATGCCCTGCCTGCATTCGAGATAGGCGTTCTACTATAGTTATTTCTTTTTAAGTTCAGTAAATTGTATTTCTTTCCTTAAAGGATAAGAGTAAAAAAAAATATGTAGCAAAGGCATGATAGTGGCAGTTGCCGTTGTTTGCATAGGTCCAGAAAGATGGGGAAAATGGAAAAAAATCCTTGACTTCATTACAAGAAGGCCTCACCCCAGACGTTTATTGGCATAAGACCGACTTTGGGTTATAGGTATACCAGTCTGTCCAACCCAAGTCCTTCTCCATGGTCCCGGTGAAACTTTTTCACACTTTAGCTATTGTTGGTATCAGATTCTTATATTTAAAGATGCTAGATTCTGTGCATTTCTTTCATTGATGTCAGACTGATGTGGAGCATCCTCGACTTTCAGAATACCATTAAATGGGTTTTGTGACGTTAGGCTGGGAAGATTTGTGAATCTACGCCAACCCAGTGGAGCCTGACTAAGAAAAACTGTGAGTCTGCCTGTGTGTGTCTCTCTCCTGTCCTGTTGCATGAACCTCTTGGCAGTGGGTAGAAAAGAGGCCCCAGGAGAGCACTTAGCTCCGTTTCACTACACGGCCGTGTGCTGAAAGGAAAGAATACCATCGGAAAAAGAAGAAAAATTCACACTAAGGACTGTGCTGGATCACTGAAGCCAAGGATTTCACTCTGACTGTCTTCTCTGCTGCGTGCTCGGGCTTAAGCTTTGATCCTGTGCGAGGCTTCATCCACGGAGGACTTCACACTCTTGTAGGCAAATCGACCCACCCAGAAAAGGGGGAGACAGAGGAGTGTGGCCGCGTATATCACTTACCCAATGAATGCCACCACAACACATAGAAAAAACCACAATACAGGTCTGACAATGGGGAAACAACGCAGGCCAGCGTCAGACATAGAGAATGAAGATGACACTTCTGATGATTAGATAGTGAGCAATGAACTAATCAATCTCTCAGACAAGGACTATAGAAAAGCAATGTGGAAGATGCTCAAAGAACTAAAAAAAAAAAAAAAAAAACCATGGATCAGGTTGAACAGAACACTAATAAGAACCAAGAAAATATGAAGACAGAAATCACAAAACTCCAAACTGAAATAACATGTCAACTAATACGCCTGAAAAACTCAGTAAATGAATTGAATGACAAAATGGATAAGCTCAATGCCAGGGTAGAAGAAACTGAGAATAGAATTGGTGCTGTGGAAGATGAGATAAATAACAACTCCATACAGCAGGAGAGATTGGAAAAAACTTAAAACAAATGAGCAATGGTAAAAATAGTCAAAGAATGGGAACAGATGAAAATAGAAGTCTATGATAAGATCAACAGAAACAACTTAATTGGATTCCCAGAGAACCAAGAAGAAAATGTCCAGGAAGAATCAACGGTCAAGAACATCATCAAAGAGAAACTACCAGAACTAAAGAATATATGTGATCAAATCTTGCATGCCCGAAGAGTACCAACCAAAAGAGGCCCCAGAAAAAATACCTAGTCACATCCTAGTCACAATGATGAATCCCACAGATAGAGACATAATTCTGCACACAGGAAGATCAAAAAAGGAAATTACATTCAAGGGAGCATCCTTGAGATTTACAGCAGACCTGTCACCAGAAACACTCAAGGCCAGAAAGGAATGGTGGGATATAGTGACAATACTGAATGAAATGAATGCTTCACCTAGAATACTGTACCCAGCAAAACTCACTTTCCAGTTTGACAGAAGAATACATGGTTTCACAGACAAAAAACAGCTCAGAAACTTTGCAGACTCAAAATCAGTCTTAAGAGAAAAACTGAAAGACCTAACTTAAGACAAGACTAACCAAAAGACGCACCAAATTTCGATATTAAGATGTCAGCAAATCCTCGGACAATTCTTTCTCTCAATGTCAATAGACTAAATGCACCAGATAAGAGACACAGAGTGGCTAAATGGATCAAAAAACTCAATGTAACTTCCTGCTGTCTACAAGAAATGCACCTGAATAGTCAGAACAAATATAGACTCAAGACAAAAGGCTGGAGGAAAATTATCCAAGCAAACAACACCCATAAAAAGGCTGAAGTTGCCATACTAATATCAGATAATGCAAACTTTATACTCAGGAAGGTTGTAAGGGACAAAGATGTGCATTATATATTAATCAAGGGGTATGTAGAGCAGGAAGAAATCACACTTCTAAACATATATGCACCGAATGAGGGTCCAGCAAAATATTTAATACAATTGTTGACAAAGCTGAAAATAACATCAATAAAAACATAATAATTGGTTGACCTCAACATAACTTTGTCAACAATGGATAGGTCAACCAGACTGAAACCCAACAAGAATATACTAAACCTGAAAAGAGAAATGGAAGACAGAGGCATAGTGGTTATATATAGGACACTCCATCCCCAGAAACCTGCATACACACTCTTCTCCAATGTACATGGAACATTCTCCAGGATAGACTACATACTGGTACAAAAAACATATCTGCATAATATCAAGAGGATAGAAATCTTGCAGGCTACCTTTACAGACCACAAGACTCTGAAATTATTTGTGAATTCCAAAGGAACACAGAAGAAAAACTTTAACACCTGGAAGTTAAACAGCCTTATACTGAATAACCAGTGGGTCTGGGATGAAATGAAAGAGGAAATCAAAAGATTCCTGGAAACAAACGATAATGAAGACACAAACTATCAGAACTTATGGGACACAGCAAAAGCAGTACTGAGAGGAAAATTTATAGCTTAGCAAGCACACATCAGGAAGGAAGAAGGGGCTTACCTGAGTAGCTTAATGATGAAGCTCATAGAACTAGAAAGTGCTCAACAAAAGGACCCAAAAATAGGTAGGCAGAAGGAAATAACAAAACTGAGAGCAGAAATCAATGAAGTGGAAACCCAAAAAACAATCCGAAAGATCAACGAAAGCAGAAGTTGGTTCTTTGAAAAAATAAACAAGATTGATAGACCACTAGCAAAACTAACAAAGAAAGAGAGAGAGAGAGAAAGAGAGAGAGAGAAACTTGATAATTCGTATTAGGAATGAAAAAGGAGAGATCACTACTAAAATGGCAGAAATTCAAAGGGTAATCAGAAACTACTTTGAGAAGCTCTACTCAACAAAAAATGAGAACCTGGAAGAAATGGATAAATTCTTGGACTCTTACAATCTTCCACGGTTGAAGGAAGAGGATGTAGCATATCTAAACACCCCCATCACTATTGACGAAATTAAAACGGTAATCAAATGTCTGTGGAAAAACAAAAGCCCGGGCCCAGATGGATTTGCTAATGAATTCTTTCAAACTTTCCAAGTGGATTTACCAAACCTGGCAAGACTCTTTCATGAAACCAAAAAGCCGGAAACAGTTCCAAATAACTTTTATGAAGCCAACATCACCTTGATACCTAAACCAGACAGAGATACAACAACAAAAAAAAGAAAATTACAGACCATTAGCGCTAATGAATGCAAATGCAAAGATCCTCAACAAAATCCTGGCCAATAGGATCCAATGCATAATTAAGAAGATCATCCACTACATCCCAGGAATGCAAGGATGGTTTAACATCTGGATTCTATCATCATCATACACAACATCAACAACAAGAAAAATAAAAATCACATGATCATATCAATAGATGCGGAGAAAGCATTTGATAAGGTTCAACACCCATTCTTGATCAAAAGTCTCAGCAAGATGGGAATTGAAGGAACATATCTCAATATAGTTGAGGCCATCTACCACAAGCCAGTGGCAAATATCATCCTCATTGGAGAAAAACTAAAAGCCTTCCCTCTAAATTCTGGCACAACACAAGGCTGTCTTCTCTCATCACTCCTATTCAACATAGCACTGGAAGTACTCACTATAGCTATTAGGCAAGACAAAGATATCAAGGGAATTCAGATAGGAAAGGAAGAAGTCAAGTTCTCGCTTTTTGCAGATGACATGATACTCTACTTAGAAAACCCTAAAGACTACCAAAATGCTTCTAGAAACAATAGACTCATATAGCAAGGTGGCAAGCTACAAAATTAACACACAAAAATCAATGGCCTTTCTATACACCGATAGTAATAAGGAAGAAATGGACATTAACAACCCTATTCACAATAGTGCCACAGAAACTCAAATATCTTGGAATGAACTTGACTAAAAATGTGAAGGACCTATACAAAGAAAACTAGAAAACTCTGTTCCAAATAATAAGAAAGGATATGCATTAATGGAAACACATACCCTGCTCATGAATTGGCAGGGTTAACATCATAAAATGGCAATACTACCCAAGACATTATACAGATTTTATGTGATCCCTCTAAAGATCCCCACAACATTCTTCAAAGAAGTGGATCAGGCACTTTTCAAATTCATTTGGAACAATAAACACCCTAGAATAGCGAAAGCAATCATTGGGAAAAAGAACAGGGGAGGAATTACTTTTCCAATTTTAAACTTTACTACAAAGCAATAGTTATCAAAACAGCATGGTATTGGAATAGGACTGACCCTCAGATCAGTGAAATAGGTTTGAATACTCAGAAAGTGTTCCCCAGACATACAGTCACCTAATTTTTGAAAAAGGAGCAAGAAAACCTAAATGGAGCAAAGAAAGCCTCTTCAACAAGTGGTGTTGGCACAACTGGCTAGCCACTTGCAAAAAATTGAACTTAGACCCCCAGCTAGCATCATGTACGAAGGTAAAATCCAAATGGATGAAAGATCTTGATATTAGACCCGAAAGCATAAGATATATAGAACAACATGTAGGCAAAACACTGCATGACATTGAGACTACAGGCATATTCAAGGAGGAAAATGCACTCTTCAAATGGTTGAATGCAGAGATTAACAGATGGGAATATACTAAACTGAGAAGCTTCTGCATCTCAAAGGAAATAGTGCCTAGAATACAAGAGCCACCCACTGAGTGGGAGAAACTATTCACCCAATACCCATCAGATAAGGGGCTAATCTCCAAAATATACAAGGCGCTGACAGAACTTTAGAAGAAAAAAACATCTATCCCATCAAAATATGGTAGAAGAAATGGACAGAAACTTTGATAAAGAAGAAATACAAATGGCCAAAAGACACATGAAAAAATGCTTCTCATCACTAGTCATCAGGGAGATGCAAATCAAAACAACTATGAGGTACCACCTCACACCACAGAGAATGGCACACATCACAAAGAATGAGAACAAACAGTGTTGGCGGGGATGTGGAGAGAAAGGAACTCTTATCCACTGCTGGTGGGAATGCCGTGTAGTTCAACCTTTATGGAAAGTGATATGGAGATTCCTCCAGAAATT